>PVQB02000796.1:0-13918 GCA_002980475.2 Fusarium beomiforme | reverse complement strand
GTACGATGCTACCAATGACGCCATCAAGGGGAACAGGACGCGACAGTTTTTGATGAGGGTGGCGAACCGTGTGTTCACGGAGCGACCGCTATCGCAGGTCGAGGTCATCGCTCATCTACTAGGCTATCCGGCCGAGTTTACCAACAGCAGCGCCTGGGCGTACCTGAACACATCTCTGCTGTACTGGCACGTATTTCGACGATGGCGGCATCTCCGACAATCAAGTGGCGCAGCGGCCACAGATGATACCCTGGATGAGTCGGTCGTCATCGAAGAAGCAGGCCTGAGAATGTCCCACGTCGAGGCGTATCAGCATCGGGGAGAACTCCTGCAAGACCTATGCTTGTACGACTACATATCGCTCGTCAGACTCAAACGCAACAGCAACGACGATAGTAGTGCGGCTTGGGGGGAGGTGCCTTTCGACGATGGATGGGCACCAGGAAGACGCTGGGTTCAGGTGCTCAGGCGGCCGGGCGAGCAGGCTACCGTCTGCCTTGACGGTTACCTGAGCAAGGACTTTGCCCACGACGACGAGGAGCCGTGCCATCGGAGGTGTGTATGGCAACTGCTCTGCCGGCAGGCATTATTAGAGAGGCTAACTCATCCCGTGAAAGGGCAGCCGTGCAGCATCTTGCGCTATTCGTACCATGGGAGTCCTTCTTGTGCGAAGAATCGGGCGACATCAACAGCATATGGGCGCGGGCGCGAGAGGCGCTGGCTCCGAGAATATCATGTCTCGTCGACAACGTGCAGCTGCTTCGACGATCAGCCGAAGACGCAAAACGCGACGCCAAGCAATGGGCAGCCACGTCCGGAGATGGTGATCCGACGGCCGCACACGTGGAGGAGGGTGGGACGGACGAGGCGGGCGCAGAATCCGCGGCGACGTATCAGTCCAACAGCATCGGAGACGCAACGCGCCTGATTGACGTCGTCAGGGGTGCAGTGGGCACGAATCAGGTGACGGCCAAATCGCCCGAGCTCATGGCAATGATGCAGCAGCTCTGTCGGTTTCAACAATCAGCGCTTTGCTCGACGGCCGAGCTCAAGGCCACCGTGATATCCGAACAAGGGGTAAGACGCATAAGCATGCCAGGGCGGGTATTTTCCAGGGGCCGCACTACCACCGCAGGATCAGGTCAAGGCTATCAAGTCGCAGCAGATGAGTGCCTCGAAGGAGCGGGAGAGAATGATCCAAGGCATACAAAGCACACCCGCGGTCTGGGAAAGCGACCGCCGCGCTGCATTGCAGAGTGTGATGACCGGCTTCGGGGAGGACGATATCGAAATGACGACGGCCGACTCTGACGAGACCGCAGGCGACGCAGACGCGGGAATGCACGTCGAGTTTGGCCCTTCAACCTCGTTCTTCGCAGCGGGCAAGGAGTTGGTAACATCGCTGACACTGAACAAAAGGCAGTCGATCGCTCTCTTAATAATATGCCGCCACCTCGACCTGATACGACAGAACGACAGAGGCGACGTCGGCCAGCTCTGCCAGTTCGTCGGTGGAGAGGGTGGAACGGGCAAATCACGAGTTATCGAGGCACTCGTCGAGCTGTTCGCCACGAAGGACCTCTCCAATCGTCTGCTGATCACGGCGACGTCAGGAACGGCCGCAGCGCGGATCAATGGCATCACGATCCACTCCGCCTGCGGGTTCACCAAAGACCAAGGGGCGGGCGCGAACACGGCCAAAGATCTCGACGGGGTGCGACTGCCGAAACAGGCGGAGCGGTTCATCCACGGCCCGTCCCGAATGGACTGGCAGGAGAAGGACGTGCTCGTCATCGACGAGGTGAGCATGCTCGGGGCGCGGACGCTGCACGCCGTGAACGAGCAGCTCTGCCGGCTTCGCGGATCGCAGCAGGATTTCGGAGGGATCCCCATCATCCTCTTCTGCGGAGATTTTCACCAGTTCCGCCCATTCCAAGAGAGGTCGATCCTCCTCCCGAGCGCGGCCGTCTCATGGGACGTAGACAACTCGTTCAAGGCCGAGCAACGGCACCAGCATGATAAGGCGCACACACTGTGGAAGAAGTTCAACACGGTCGTCATGCTGGACGAGCAAATGCGCGCCGCTGGAGATCCGGTGCTGCAGAGGCTGCTGAAGCGGATCCGACTGGGCGTGCAAGATGGCACGGATCTAGACCTCCTCAACTCAAGGTGCTACCAAGAGGATAGAAGGATCCCATGGGAAACAGGCATCACTGTAGTGACGCCGTTGAATAGGAACCGGTGGAACCTAAATATGGAGGCCAGCTTGGCGTTCCAGGTCCAGCAGCGATCGATGATGCGCATCTTCATCTCCGAGCACAAGTGGAAGGACGGTCTGCCGATGGAGGAAGAAGCCATCATGATGCTGAGCCAGGGCGACGATAGCGCGATACCGGTGCCGGCCGTCCTCATGTTCGTGCCTGGGATGCCCGTCGTTGTGAACCACAATACGCATCAGGGGCTGAAACTGGTGAACGGCGCCAGCTACACGGCGGTGGAGGTCATTGTTGACAAGGCATACCCGGGGCATCGGATCTCGGCCGACGTGACGATCCACTTCGGGCCGCCGGCAGGGATATTACTGGAGTCGGAGACGACAAAGGACCTCCACTTCGTCGGGATGCCGCCAGGCACGATCTTGTTGACGCCGATGAGCGTCAGGATACATTGCCAACGAAAGCGGCCGTGGCAAAAGAACGATGTCAGCCGAAAGGGTCTGCCCTGTGCAGCAGCTTTTGCGTGCACAGACTACAAGGTGCAGAGCAGGACGCTCGAGCGCGTAGCGCTGGAGTTGCGAGGGACGCGGACAACAAATGTCGACGGACGCGTCGTCCCCTCGCAGTGCGACCCGTACAGCCTGTACGTGCAGCTGTCGCGTTGCCGGACGCTGGACGACATCATGCTCGTGTCCAAGGTGCGGGAGAGAGACCTGGTGGGCAACAGGGTCCCCGAAGAAATGACTGCCGCGCAGGCGAGACTGGAGAAACTGAGCGACAGGACGGTTCAAGAGGCGTTGCGCTGGTTTGATGACCAATCTGAATGGTCAAGACGGCTGCGTTATGTGACGTGATGATGAGAGAGGGGGGTCAGGAAGCGCCCCGCGGCGGGCTGCTGGGAACGCGCTTGACTTGGACAAGACATATGACACCGACGACCAATCACGGCGGACTTTCTGGGCCACCAATAGGAGGCGAGAGATTTTGCGGGGTGAAAGTTTGGTCGGCGCGTTCAAAAGGCCTTTCGTTCCTCAAGGCATTTAACCCAAACGGATTCGCTGTACCCATAACTTTTCGTCGATAAAATGCATTTCATGTGGATGCATCGATTCATTACATTGAGGTGACTTTATGTTTCGAGTAACAGCCTGCGAAAATCACAATTGCGGCATTGCGACCGGTTCAAAGTTCAATTACATTGATCGATTGAAGTTGACAGAGACCAGGGTTAAGCGGGGCAAAGCACACCTGCATGGGTACCTGTCAGATATTGGGGTCAATTGTGTGTATTCCTCTCTGTGTCCGATAGTTGGGTTGGAACCCTATTTCTATCTGTTCAGTAATGACCTATCTAAGAGGTTGTTACAGTGCTGAGACAGCTCTCTGACTGGTAGTTCGGTCATCCGGTTAGCCGGTCTCATTTTCACCAGTATTCAACAGTACCCGTGCAAATAAGGGATCCTTATATTAGCAACATAGATTGATCAAAAATGCCTCATATGAGCCAATTGACCGCCTAGGACCTTATTTATCATCTATCCTAGGTCCAGTACCCTTGATTGACCCAATTGACGATTAATTGAAGCTCCACTTGCCCTATTAGCGATGGATCGAACCCTTGAAGTCTTCCCTGACGATGCTCTTCCTCCTGAAGCTATATTCAGCTCACGAAGTGAGTTAGTTACGGCAATCAACGAGTGGGCAAGCGATCGAGGCTATGCCTTCGTTGTAAGGAGATCTTCAAAGGCAAAGACTCTCAGTCAAGCTCTCACAGTTACTTACATATGTGATCGTGGAGGCGGGCCTAGGTCTGATCAGTCAAGCAAGAGGAAGACTTCATCACGCCGCACAGACTGCCTCTTCTCAATCAATGCAATAGAGAGTAATTGCAAGACTCAATGGGCAGTAAAGCATCGCAATAATCCTCGTTATCATACACATAACCACGAGCCGAGCTTTGGGCCAAGGGCACATCCAGTACTTCGTCGAATTACACATGAAGGAGAACAGACTATTAGGTTCCTCTCAGAAGCCGGCGTGAAGCCAAAAGAGATACGAACGTTCTTGAGGCTCTCAGATAGCTTCAAACTCGCTACACAGCAGGATTTCTATAATGCTGTTGCAAGAAGTAAACGAGCTCTTGCCAAGGGCCAGAGCACAATACATGCTCTTGCAGATGAGCTTGTAGACCAGGGCTTTAGAAGTCATTTCTGCCTCGATCAAGAGAACAGGGTCACAGCAGTATTCTTTACTAACCAGGCCTCCCTAATCAAGCATGTAGACCAGAAATGCGCCGCATTTCCACTTTTGCACCAATCAGAATCTCCATTTTCTTACCCGAATTTCCCCTCTGGAAATGCGGCGCATTTCCATCTGGGCCTGTAAACCGAGAACGCGAAATGCGCCGCGTTTCTTCCACGAAGGCCCGTGCCAACCATGTAGACGACCGCGCTCTTAAACTTCACAGCGTGTAGTAATTTCCGTTGTGTCGATTAGGAGGAAGGGAGCAGCGATCAAGCTCTCTCTTTGTTCTTGGCTAAATGTGACTTCATAGAGGGCCTTTGCGCTAGCAATATGCCCAGGTGCTTCCTCTAGTCCCCGCGCATATGTCAGTCCGGCTATCTTAGTCGAGTGAGCCGCCATCTCATCGTTCCATGCCCATGAAACTGCCTCAATGAAGTCCCTCTTGAATTAAGCTTGCTGCAAATGCCGACGTGAGATCGCAATAACTGCATGACGCCACATCTGGATATTCGTATCTGTTCCAAAAGTGAGTTTGAAAGTGCGGCTCAGCGTAACACTGAGCCGTGTAGCCGACCACGGACCATCTGAGGTGCCAGCTGCTACTGAGTCAGTTTCCGGAATATGCGAGAAACCTTGTTTCTTTCTTTGCGAGCTTCCTTATCGTTTACCTGTAGGTACGGCAGGGTCTGCCCTTTTGTGTCCCACGATGACGATAACAATTGCGGGACGGAAAGCTCGCCCCCCAAGTCTGGCGTGAATCCTTGCTTGAAGCCGGGAATCTTGAATAGCTGAGAAAGCTGACTGAGAAATGGTACTATGAGCCAAACATAATATAGAAGAAGTTACCCAACCTCGCTCGGTAGGTACCGATGTATAATCTTGGTTGTGCCAGTAACGCTATATCCTTTGTGGTAATATGTCACGAAGCTAACAAGGCCATTTTCAATGAATATATTTCGACGGCCCCCCGACCCGCCTCTAGGGTTGGAATGCTGAATACAAAGCAGTTCCGTCCCACGTGCTGGCTGGCCCCCGGTGATATGCACAAGAAGTAGCAACCGCTCGAGGAATGCGTTAACTGTAGATAAGTATCGGCCTACAGTTTGCAACCGCCATTTGCCAGTCTGTTCATTCTCGAAGAAGTCCCATCGAAGGAAAGTTCCTTTGGGTATTCGGTCAAGTATCCACCTCCGATGGCCATGCAAGACCTCATTCTGGGGATGACAAGTGAAGTTCCAACCTGGGGCCCCTTCCGACGGATCATCCACGACTGATCGCAGGCTAAATTGGGGCACGATATTCTTTCTCTCTGTGTCAGGTGGCACCAATAGTAAGTCTGCTAACTGGTTCTGCGCCGCCTCTACTTCTGCAGAAACCAGGTCACGAAGTCCAGTCATCGAGAAGCGCATTGTTTTGTAGCGCAGAATCTCGTTGTCGTCCGACCACATGATGTGGCCAAGACTTGTCGTATTATCTTCTATGGCTTTGCCGTATGCGCGAAGCTTCAGTGACCAGCTTATCGGCGACCTCGAGTCTTTTGTCATAAACCTGTCTTGCATTTCTACTAGTGTGTAAGCCGGGAAGTCTGCTTCGTCGAGTTCGACAGCGAGAAGTGCCCTTTCAGCAACAAGAAGCTGGCCCAATCTTGATGAACGCCGATAACTTCGGAGTAAACTCAGCAGCCTCTGACAGTTTCTGCGCATTGCCGGATGTCGCATATTGGCGAATTCCCATTACTGCCAGAAAGTTAACAACAATGCTATCATAAACATCGCCATATAACTTGTGATTTAGGAGCGAAACCATCAGAATAAGGCATCTATCATCCAGTCTCTTTCTGAGTTCCTCAGAGTGATCGGGATTCTGTCCATCGCCGCTGGCGGCACTCATTTCTGACGGTGTGCGAACGGCATCCATCATCGCTACAGCCTGCACCTCAGTAAGCCGGTAATGTAATTTTGGGCCCGTCTTTAGCCATGCCAGGCGAAAAAGATAGCACATTAAATGCTGAAGGACGCGGCTATATTTTTTTATACGTATCTTCTCTTAGGTTGTGGATTAGTGTCTTGCGGGACGAGCGACCAGCGATAAAAGAGTTGAGCCGATGTTGGTCGAAAGCATTCAACATGCCATCCTGAAGCGAGATTCGTGATCGGGTGATGACGCGTGAAAGAGAATCGAGAAGAATGGAGAGTAAAGTTTCAGAACTGCCTGGGGAGCCTAGCTCATAGGACTTGGCTAGGTTTGGAAGTGAAACTAAAGCGGCGACTTGAGCCAGTTCTTGTTTGTGGGGCTCTAGGAAACGGGGCCATTCCGTGACTCGAAGCCACTGGGATTGATGTCTAGGGTCGGAAGATAGAAGGTTTATGTCAAAACCAGTCTGGTTTGATATTGCTGAGTTTTCGTTTTCTTGCTGGGCAAGCTGAAGGTTTCTTTCCAACGATCTTTACGAGCTCGTGTCATCGAACGGCTAGTCGAGTATGGCCGCCTTCCACTATGGAACTTGAAGATCTCTTTTACTACGATCCTTCTTGGCGTATCATTGTTTGCAAACAGCGTGGCGTTGTACCGCAAACCAACATCGCCCAGCATGTCCGACAGCACCACAATGCGATGCGTACCTTCAAGGTCGCTGCTATCAAGCTATTTGAGCGAAGTTTTGACCATCTACATCCGCGTCTCGACGCGGATGAGATATTCAGGAGGGTGCGACCACTGCCAATCGCCCTTCCGATTCAGTTCCTTAGTGTTTTCCACGATGGAATTTGCTGTCGACTTTGTCAAGACGATAGAGACCGGTATGTCTGCCGAGGTCGCACAGCAATAGAAGATCATCTCAAAAAAGTTCATAAGCAACCATTACGCCAACCGGAGCGCCGACGAAGGGGAGAGGTTGGAGGGATCAAGGGTTTAGCCCATGCCAGTCTGGTCCGGACTCCAGTCTCTTGTCAAACCATAGTAACCAATGACTAAATCAACTCTAGTAGAGTTGATCTTATTGACCTACTTAAGTCTAGTAGAGTTGATCACTGCCAGAGTGTAGAGTTGATTTTACATTATTCCACATAAAGGAACGGTAGTTCTGATATGAATATGGTTTTACTGCCGAACGCGCCCTGTCCAGTCGCGTGAAGTGCTATCAAATATAACGTTGCTATGTAATTATTGATCAAAGTATAATCTTTGTTTGAATCATACTATCAGCAACCAAATCATCATGATGATCACTATGTATGTCAGGTTTGTGGGTTCGCCTCTGTAATCGGCGCGGTTGCTACTCACCTGAAAACACGACATCGCAATATAAAGCCAGGGTATCGGCAGAGCCTGGTGGGCCAAGTCCTACGTACTGTAATGGGAATGGGTTTTACACGTGTTTTACACTTTTTGGTGTACATACATACTTAATCTATGAGATTGTCTGCTCAGCAAACGTTGATCGAGGCTAACGGAAATGACGAGAATGCGTCACCCTCTCCTAGTTAAGCAACACAACTTGTGAAGAAGGAGGAGATAGCGTAGGTGCAACCACTCAGGAAGCCATATAAACTATCAACTCTGATGTGCACACTATCACCACAACATTAGAGAGGGACATCGCAAATACATAGGATTTATTCAACATCTTGAGCTATGGAATGCACCTAAGCTGTTCTCAGAATTGGTTCATGTAGTACAGGCTGTCTCAGCCAATTGGTGAGGCGTGTATCTCACGGCCGGGATCCGTTTGGGTTCGTGGGGTGGCCTTGGATAATGAACTCTTCGGGCCAGAACTTGAGCTCGACACTACTGCCGGAGACCTCCACCACATTGTGCAAGCGAACTGATTCGGGCGGGTTGCTCTGGATGAGCAGGATGCCGTCATCGCGCGACTGAGAGTCTTCTTGAAGCCAGCGGTTAAAGCCATCAAATTGTTCAGGTCCGCCAGACTCGAGGTATTTTTCTAGACGGCGGTAGAGCTTCGGCCATAAGACCGCCTTCCTCAGGTTTGCCAAGGTCGGCGTCTCAAGGATGAGCGGATCTCCTGGGAAACCCTTTGATCGTAACCACACGCCCTTCTTTGCCATGCGGGCAGCTATCGACTTGATGGCCAAATGTTCGCGCAGGTTCTCCGGAAGAGTGTCGTAGAACGCTGGGAAGACGTATCCCTCAGAGAGCAGGGCGGTATTAACTGATTCATCTACCAGGCTCCTGTCCAGGGAGATGACAGAGCCATCCGAGCCATGCACGCTACCATCGCCTTCGTAGATGAAGCCAACTAGCCGGGTCCCAAAGCTGTCAAAACCATTGGACACTACATGCCCACTGATTTCTTGATCGCCAGAATTGATGATGAACGGGGGATTGCCTGAAAATCTCACATTTGTAAACCCGAGCCTGCGCAACAGCTCGTCACGAGCGGCTGTGGCGCCCGTCAACTCCTGGCTTTTTTCCAGGGCGTCAACCGCTTCCAACCGAATATTGACACCTTCATTCATGATAGTGCTACCATGGGATCCTCGTCGCAGCTCTTCAACGAAATCGGCGTTGTCAGGCTTGAACCTGATCGTATCGCCATCTGGCTGCAGGCCGTTTCGGACAACGAACTTTCCGTGCAGAAGCTTGAACATCTTAGACTAGTTCTTCGAAGAGAATCCTTAGTTGCAAAGAAATTTTGTTTGAGAGTCGTAAATGTTGATCTATGCATTCTCTGGTTGTATGCGATTACGGAAATTATGAGGCCATGCAGAGGCCACATATATACTTGACGAGTACCATTTGACCGCACATCGCCGGGACAAGATTTCTGTAATAATGTCTCCTAAAGCTATCGTTCAGCCTTATTGATTTCTAGGCAACAACGCCAATTTCCGTTTCATGCGTCAAAAATACCTCCGTAAGTTCAGCTTCAGGTGATCGGAAGGTGAGGCTTATGTCTATTACGCTGAGCGGAAGGCCTAGATGAGTCTAGACCACCTTGCAGAATGCAGCTAGGAGCGTATAAACCAAAACGCCATTAAGCCTAAGCACTAATTGTATTATACACATTCTCAAGCATGTGTTAGGGATCTCCGGAAACAGTGCCTAAATGACATATGAACCCCGTAGCTGAATGACGAGAAACGCCTTCTCTCCTTCCACTGGCTGCTACACCGTGTGGCTTAAGAAATCTTCAGCCACAAGGCCTAGAACGTCCCAATAACCAACCCCAGATCAGCTGGCGCTCCATGCAAGACCCCGCTATCCTCAGGCGCTGTTCTTTTCAGAGACTCTTGGGTGATTTTGACATTGCGTCTTTGCAAGTCTGGCATCACATGTCACTGCTCAGCAACACCTGCTGGCGGCTTGCATGGTAGATTGCAACTTGGTGTCCAAGGTGATCGAAGCTACCCACAGCAGCCAGAAGGCTTATTTTGAATAAGGCTATTATAATACAGAGCGTTAGGCATGATGCTGCTATTGTGTAATATGACTGTGTTTGTTTTCGCTGTTGAGTTACTGTAACCCACCCTTTAAGCATTAAGAAGAGAAACGGAGTAATGCTAGATAAGGTATCAAAAGTCTATGTCCACCCAACATTGCGCCATAATGGTGGCCATAGACCTTTGGTAGCTAACTTTACCAGGGTTTTTCGTGGCATCCAGTCACAGAAGATAGTGTGGCTGTTCCGCGATATGCAGTATGGGCTTGGGTTTCATCATGGGGGGACATATTTATCATGGCTGCCTGTTGATCGAGCAAACTATAATCTAACTCCGAAACTCTGATCGGTGTGCACCAAAGGTAAATGCCGTATGTTAACATACCTCATGTGTTCTGTTACTTAAAACATGCGGCATGATCGGAATTTCCCACTCCCAAACCATCACAAGTGCCGTCACATGTGAGCAACATCCATTTGTGGCGCAGTATACCTACCAATCAGATAAACAGAACCTGCACTAAATTCTGAGAATACGAACAGCGGTTCAAGTTCACAATTCAAAGGCAGTACAACTGAAGTTGGAGCGTCTAATGTACTCCTTGCAGATGGTTGAAGCCACGGGCAAGCCATAAAACAAGAAGTCTCTTTGTGGTTGGGTAATATGAAGCGGAGGGCAAGGCATGTCACCGTTCAGAGTGACGCTTCCCTGACTTATGGCAAACCTTACTATTTCTGGTCAAGAGATAACATGTGAATAAAAACAATAGTCTGGGCTGCGCCGCAAAATCTGAACTTTGAGCTTGCGCGCCTTGCCCTAGGTATTATTCGTAGGCAATTCTGTCAGAATCGTCCTTTTCTTATGTATAACCTAGTAGTCAGACAAACAGATCTATTACGCCCGGTAGGCCAACGCCTAAAGGGCTCTGAAGCTAAAAATTACACTTAGCTAGTTATTGCCTTGATCTCGCCAAGCCCATACGATTCTCGCCTAGTTTCTTCCAGTCTAGCCATTGCTTTTCTTCTTAATCCCCGTCATTGTTAGTAGTAGCAGGTCAACTTGAAGCCCAATTCCTCCAAGTGTTCAGTTTCCTATCTTCGGCGGCTGAAGCGATGCCTGCTGTTGGCTATTTGAGGGTGTCAGAGATTGTTAGTTAGTGTTATTGATTGAATGATGTCAGGTTAGTGTAGTTTGGGTCATGTCTGTTCTAGGCGACCGGTAGCGATCGCGAATCTGATTGTGGCTCGTACTGCGTCCATGTCTGGTGTCCATCTCTGTCCATCTGATGCTGCCTTGCCTCCTAGGTGAAAGGAGAGGTTGCCGCGTTTTTCCTCCGTGCACTGAAGCATCTCTTTGCGTTGTGCCGTCCATTTCACGCACCGGAAGAGAAAATGTTTACCAGGCAGAGCTGAGTCCAGCTTTCTGGAATGTCTGCCCATCCCATCTGGTAGCTTCCTCTCTCTTCGTAGATCTGTCCTAGTTCGGTTGAGAATTGTGGTCTTTGCCTTGATCGTTCCTCTCCGTGGCGTCACGTACGGTTCCGTCGCATAACGAGCCGACATCTTGGCTATCCTCTGGATTTCGAGCTCACCGTTAGATGGTAGCCAGATGATATTGACTCTATTACCGTCTCCTCGGAGAGCCTCTACAGCATCATATATCTGTCGGATATGCCCTTGACCCGATTGTTGGCGAGGGTTACCTATTGCTTGTGCCGCCGATCTGTTACTCGTCAAGATCACAATGACTCGGTGCTTCATCTTTGGCAAATAGCCGAGGCCTTGAGCGATAGCTGCCAGTTCGGCTGTGTAAGGGTTGTGTTCTTCCGTCGTACCCAGGGTGACCGAAAAGGTCTCGATAATCTTGCCGGCTCTCGCCACAGATACAGGAATCCGAACAGTTCCTCCCATGTCGACCAGATCGTTCCTCGCGGAACTGCTCGTCGCTATTCTGACCGCCCATCCTGCTCCAGCTAGCTCTTTAATTTCGTTTTCTTCTTCCTCTCTCTGTCCGCTCAGTGCGGCTTGCAGGCGTGCCTCCCAGGGCGCGAGGGTGAATGGCTGGATGACTTCCAGAGTGTCTTTTGGTAACTCTCTACATACGTCCGCAATACGCCTGAGTGGGGATATGAAGCACCTGAAAGCCTTGATTCCTCGTAGGAGATTCCGGACCGGGTTGGACCGAGGTAGCGTGTGTATGTCTACCCATAGCTTGCTTGCTCTCCTCCAGAACCGGTCGTGGATGGTCGCTATGTGAGCTTCAGCCTCGGCCACTCCTGTCGCCACGCTTGTAAAGGACCCTATGATTGCTTGTGCTCCTATCCTTTGTACTCCGTGGATTGCATACGCTGATACTGTTTTGCACGCATGCATCCAGACGTTGGAGGCGTAGTCCACCACAGGGGCTACCATGGCTGTAAAAAGCTGCCTCGTTGTCGATGGAGCCGTTCCCTTCAGTCGTTTCAGTTCCATCGCAGCCTCAAGGCCCTTAGTCGCTGCCCTTGCAATGTGTTGCTTGTAGTGAAGCCGCGAGTCCATGATGACACCCAGAATCTTGACTTGATTCTTCGGAAAGACTCTCTCACCCTCGATGGTGAATAGTTCCGAGTTTACCCTGCCTGTGTACCTGGTGAAATGTATGATCGCCGTCTTTTCTGCCTCAAAAGTCGCACCGCTACGTCTCTCCCAGTCGAGAGCTTTGTCAAGTATTGCTTGTACTCCTCTCCGGTTGCTCTGGGCTGTCGGCCCCGACACCCACGAAGTGTAGTCATGAACAAAAGCGATAGCTCCATCATTCCTATCAATCTGAGTCTGCACCAGATCTGCGTTAAAGAATAGAAACAATATCGGCGATAGGGGCGATCCCTGCGGAAGTCCTGCTTGTGGTAGAGGTCGGCTTTCGGAACTCTGGCCATTGATGACGATTGTTGCAGTTCGCTCTGAACAGAAGGCATCGATCCAGCGCAATAGACCCTCTGGTATCCCTCCCGCCTTCATCCGCTGCAGCAGCCTCTCTTTGCACACGCCATTGTATGCGCCTTTCACATCAAAACTAATAAGGCTTACAACGTGACGTGAGCGCCATGCTGAGAAGATGTGTTCTTGTAGGAGTATCAGGGCTTGCTCTACTGACCGCTGCTTGCGCGCACCGAAGTGGCTGGTTGGAAGAAGCCCGTAAGCCTCTACCGCGTAGGAGATTCTCTCGGCGACGACCGACTCCAGCACCTTACCAAGCGTGGCGAGAAGCGAGATCGGTCTCCAGGCTTTTGCAATCGTATAGTCATCTTTACCTGGCTTCCTGAGTGGGATGATTCAAGCAGAGAGCTCAGAGGAACGTATGGCAGAAGAGGATGAGAAGCGATACTCCGATGAAGCGGACGATGCGAACGACAAGGAGGATCGCGATGATAGAGATTACAAGCCCCCCAAGAATGTTGAAAAGATGAGTTGTCAGCCTCACAAGAAGCGTGCTCAAGGGGCAGGCCGGAGTGATTGAACTGCTGTTTTGGATTGAACGAATTGAATGATTGGCTAGACTAGATTGTTCGATGATACCCTCTTGGCTTTGGGGCACAGTTGGCATAGCTGTTGGTATACAGTTGGCACAAGACACGGCGGTGTTTAGTATTGTGTATTTTTGTATTCTTGGTAAATAGCAGACAGACTTTGCTGCCATGATGAGAATTTGAGAAATTGGCTAAAGATTCACTTAACGTGTATGATAAGCAAGTGCTACAGATAAGCAAGTGCTCCAAAAATTCCTGCCCTTAATATTTCAATCCATTTAAAAACACCAAAAACTATCTAATCAATTAAAACTACTCGCTATACTCTTCTCCAGAGGTCTCAATTACTACCTGACAGGTCCTTGCATTATGCCCGGCCTTGCCGCATACACCACAACGCCGACCACCCGGTCGCTCCGACCTTGCTCGACCACCACTTCTCGATGATTCGGCCACTACCTGCGCATCAACATCCATCTGATCAATTACTTGCGATGCATTCTGTACAGTCATAGTCCCTCCTTTCTGTAATCTAGTCCTTTTTGCCCTAT
>PVQB02000794.1:0-18753 GCA_002980475.2 Fusarium beomiforme | reverse complement strand
TTTGCGGGCCCAATCTCACAGACCATTTTATCTGTATAACGGCGATAATATCCCCCATATGCGTATAAGTTGGATTGTATAAATCTAATGGGCATGGGGGATCTTAAATAGGTAGTCATACCATCTTACTCTTTATGTATCGTCATGGACGAGTCATGCTTTAGGTATGCTGTCACATCCATGCCTCTCATCGACGCTATCTAAGCTATGTATGTCATCCCGTTGAAGATTTTCTACTGACACACACATAAAGACGTCTGCCCAGTGCATGATCCCATCGCCAGTTTTCGCTTCAAAAATCTACAGATGAAATCAATATCGCAATTCCCATTATTCTCATTCATCATAAACAAAGACTCATTAAGGCTCATTTACCATCACCTTAGCTACAGGAGAAACACGTTCTTTACAACCAGACTTAGGACATCGGAAGTTATCAAGCCCACACCCGTTCAGATTTATTTCCACTATTCACTTCAAGAATGTAACCTTATCTTAAAAACGCCATCTCATTAATGAGAGATTTGTGTCTAGAACATTCAAGGGTTCAAGCTTCCTTGGGACAACTGGAATGTGCGCTTTGATCATAACTCACTCTCAACATCTATATTTACGAAGTTTCTAACTCCTTTGAGATTTGCACAAGAAGTCGTAAGATGGAGAAACAGACTTGTCATCTTGTCGGCCGCTTCTGAAGTTGAGTCTGCGACATTCTTCAACGGGTTCTGTAGACCTTCTAGAACGCCAACGGCCACAGCCGCAATCAGATCAGTGCACCCCACACTCTGCGACGCGCTTAGAATAGTCGCCATACGCGTTAAATGAGTATACAAAATCTCGACCAGAGGCAAGACATGTTGTTCAAAGTTTGTTCTGACTTAGCATCTAACAACTTCAGAACACCCCACAACATCAAATTACAACATGCTCATCGGCGTCTGCGGCAGTAAGAATATCTCACAGACTTCCCATATCAAGTCATAAACTCACTTTGTTCAGGTATCTGCTCCGGCAAAAAGACGGTGGCCCAATATCTCGTTGAGCATCATGGCTTCAAGCTCCTCCATCTGCAGCCACAAGCGCACCCAGCGCCCACCAATTCCTCGCATGGAGCTGAATCCCCACCTTCCGCGGACCACGGTGCAGAATCTCCATCACAATCCACTGACTCAACAGCGTTTAAAGGCACTCTGACCTCAACAGCGCTCACCACCAAGAATGGTTACCAGCCGTCTTCTGAAACCCCACTGACTCTCCGGGCTGGACCGCAACACGTGTTTTCCACAGCCGAGGAACTCCTCGACTTTGTGACGAAACGCTGGCGCAGCCGCTTTGTCACTACCGACATCCCCACTGAAGCTGTTCTAGACGTCTTTCTTCGCCGACCTTTCTTCCTACTGCTCTCCGTCGACGCGCCATTGACAGTCCGTTGGCGACGGTTCCAGGACCGCGCTAGGCAGAGACATGCGGGAGAGCCTGACATGAGCCTAGAAGACTTTGTCACAGAGAGCGATACCCACCTATACGATGCTCAGAATGGCCTGTCACCCCTTATCTCCCGAGCTGTTGTGAGACTTCTCAACACATCATCTTCTCTAGCGCACCTTTATGCAACTCTTGGAAAGCTGGACATCCCGAACCCTGACCGCCTTCGCCCTTGCTGGGACACTTACTTCATGGAATTAGCATCCCTTGCTGCTCAGCGCTCCAACTGTATGAAGCGTAGAGTAGGATGTGTGCTTGTCGGCAAAGAGCGCAGGGTTATCAGTACTGGCTATAATGGAACTCCAAGGGGACTACAGAATTGTGCCGAAGGAGGCTGTCCCAGGTGCAATGATGGCAACAGCTCAGGAGTGGGCTTATCAACTTGCCTGTGTATCCATGCCGAAGAGAACGCCCTTTTAGAAGCGGGACGAGAAAGAATACGCGAGGGGTCTGTCCTGTACTGCGATACGTGTCCCTGCCTCACATGCAGTATCAAGATCTGCCAGGTTGGTATCAGTGAGGTTGTCTACGCTCATACGTACAGCATGGACAACGACACAGCCCGGGTGTTTAGGGAGGCTGGCGTAAAGCTGAGACAGTTCATACCAGTAAGTACATGAACCCTCCCTTTGGGCCCAGATCTAGACGAGATATCATCATTTACTAGTGCTTTTTGAGAGTTTGATACTGATTCAGATCTAGCCGCCCAATGGTCTGATTCATCTCGAGAAGATGGAACTTTACTAAATTTTCGGTATCTCGGCCGTCTCACTATGATTCCCTACCATGCCTTTGTTGGAAACCTTGAGAGAATAGCTGGATATTACCCAGAATGTGGTATTGTGGCTGTTTAAACAGAACACAACACTGAAATTGCTTCATCAGCATTTGATGCCAGAAGACTGCGTACTGAAGATCACCCAGTTCAATTGGCATGCAAAATATCGCTCATCTCGATCCTCCCTCGCAAGGAGGTGCGTATGAGACTTTGGTCAACGGCTGGAGTTTACATGCAAAATTACTGAACCCCTCGCTGTATCCCTTGCGAATGTGTTGTCCAATTGCCCAATCAAAGAGTACGCTACGCTCGCTCATGCAGTGTCCGCCCTGTCCCCCGTCCACTTGAAGCATTACATCGCTGCACTGAAACCTCACAGGCGGAAGTAGACAAGCAGACGGCCTGTCAAGATACATTTTGCATTGCCAGCGTGGCCCGTTATTGAGGCCAGCAGGTTTCTAAGCCCCAATGACGCCGAACCGCAGAAAAATATAGGGTAGTCTTAGCCCACTTGGCCGCAGTTGGTAAGATGGGAATGAAGCCACTTTGCATCATGACGTTTGTCTGTGTGTTCCGTTTCGGATAACGGTGCGCTTTGGGTGTAAGTTGGTTCTGTTCCCGATGGTCTCTTATGCAAGACCACCACTTAATGCACATAAATAAATTTAAAATCTGCATCCTATATCTAAGCGCCTAATTTTAACTACGTGCTGAAATTGTGTATACTTTTCGTGGAGTGTAGCTAACTCCCGCTTCGTTTCGTCACGCATTAACATATCGTGAGTCTGCATCGCAACAACAGGACAACGACCATCGTCTGCAGGAAACAGTCTGTGCATAGGGGTTGAGGAGTGTGTTTAAGCTGTGTAAAGCTGCGCTGAAAGATACAGGCCGCTTACACGGCCCTTATAATAAGAACTGCATAGGGGTTCATTTCACAGAGCCGCAGACTTGTGCGGTGTGCTTCAACAGCGTGTTAGCTGCAGCGACGTCCCATAAAATATGCAACCACGTCAGGCGGTCAACAAAGTTGGCACTCATATGTTGTGCACAGCCAGTTGTATTCCCTGTCTAGTGCACAATATGCGAGCACGGGGGATGTAAGTGAGTGAATTGAGTTCAGTTGAGTTGATCTGTAGAACATAAATAATGAAGGACCTTTCACTATTTAAGTGTAAGTGACGATGTTGATCCGTGTAAGTCGATGCGAGTTGATCTAAAACCTCCGATCAAGAAGCACGGAGCAGCAACGGTATAAGGAATACCGATCGAGGGCCTTGATTGGTAGTTGATAAGGTGGAAGACATGTCAGGGGGCTTAACAAATCTCCAAAGTGCGATGCGTAACTTTTCGATTTGATGCGCTTTGTGGTCCTGCTGGCCTAAGGCCCAGGCTCACGAGCAGGGCTTTTGTGCCTCTTCTCGTCCACACGCAGGCCAACAACTGACAAACGCACAGAATCGAAAAGTTAGCGTGAGTGCCCTCTCGCATATAGCCGGGGTCACCCCAGACTCGCTCATAAGAAGCGAAATGACATGGGCCGGTCAGCATAAAGAGCACAATTAAAGCCCAAATTACCACCGTCAGCTAGTGGGGGAGTGCACAAGAGGATAGGGGAAGCAAATCGTTTGTTTGTTTTGATCAGAACGGCAAGATTTCCTGCGCGTCATGAGAGGGGCTGGTGTATCGGGATGTAGGTAAGGGCATGGTTGACACTGATGCTGATGCTAGCCTGTGCCCGATGCGATGAGCTGGCCTGGCCTGGCCTGGCCTGGCCATGTCATTATGTATGGATTCTGCCGATAGACAGTGAGGGTCTAAAGAAGAGGGCCACTCAGCGGCTGTAAGAGCAAGAAACTGGAAATGGCTGGTATGAAGAACTCGCTGGTTAAGAAAGACCAAGTCGTACCGTATCCATCCGCTAGCAAGGCTGACGTTGTCTCTGTTGTACACGCTGTAATGTACAACACAGCTCGCTCACTTGCTCAAGGTAGTCCAGTCTTGTACGAGGCAAGCGACAGGACCCGGGATAAAGCATGCCCACCAGCAAGTGACGGCGACGATCATGACGCTGAATGGTCTGAAGGGGACGGGAGCCAGCGAACGGGTGGGCTCTAGACACGGCCCCAACCCCCAAACCCAATCGTATCTTGCTTTGGACTCGCTGCAAGCTGCGAGTCCAGTGCAAGTGCCCGAGCTGCTACCTTTGATCTATCTCGGGCTGGCGACTCCAGCGTCTAAGGTGTTACTGCTGTCCTACAGTGTCTGCGACCTCTAGACTGACCAACAGAAGCGCTCGTCTTTTCGCTGCATCAAGAATAGACCTCATGCCATTCCATCTGAATCCTATGCCATATAAGAGGCGATTTTCAGTGCAACGGGCGTCATTCCATGCCAACTGCCAGTACCATGGGACCCCCCCTGGCTTGTAAGAGAAGAGAAGTCCCTGGGCTTGAGGGGAGGTCCCAGGGGTGAAGTGGCTTGCGATGGCTTGAGGAGCGTCTGAAGGACGGGAATACCCCTGAGCACTGGCGCTGGGATGCGCCCAGTGGAGTATTGACGAACCAGGGCTTTGGATGTCCGACTTACATGTCAGTCTCTTGAATAAGATTTTGTCACAAAGTTTGGTGTTGTTATAGAGGCTATCGAAAATGCAGCGATCAAGCTGAAAGAGGTGACCAAGAAACAACCAAGCTTTCTTGCAAGTGAATTGAATCAACCTGCATCCGTACATATCTTCCTTGTGGCGGACTTGGAGAAGATGCTGGCCAGTCTGAAGTCTGAGGTTGGCTTCAGGAACCACTCCAGACTCGCTCCATGAACATTATGTAACTCACTTACAAGAGTCCTAGCGCAGCAGGCATAGCAGCTCAACAAGTCCACGGGAAGATTCAGTCACGGTCAACGTGATTTTCCCTGACGATCGTTGATCGCCGTTATTCAATGAGTCGGTTGTCCTACCTACAGATGACGAAGAGGAAGCCTCAAGGCAGAAAGAATCTCGAGATGTGACGAAGGAATGTGATTGTTTCGATGAACGTGCCATCATCGATGAGACAGAGATCATTGCTACCCTACTATGTCTGCAGAATACCAATCAGTAGCCCAGAGGCTTAAGATGGAACATGGACGGGCCATGAGCGGGTTGAGTTACGGGGACCAGCTCCCGGAGCCATCCTTGAAGGAAGCCACCCACTAACAGGATGTGCTGGAGGGTGTGTTAGTGAACTGATCTGTATGTTGTTGCACCCCTAGGTTTTGTTTGGACAAACGCGTCTTTTCGTGTGACACTATTCCTCTTTTGGCAACCGTGTAAACAAATGCGTCACTTGTCGCGCGCCTCTACCCCAGCTTGTTGTTTTTCCAGCCTCTTTAATATGACGAAAAGAATTTTCAATGACAGAGCAGGAGTACGAGTACACAAGCCGAATTTGCCTCCCTGATGTCAAGTACGCGCGTTGTTTTTATGTGGTGATATTGATTGTTCTAGTGACTATCCCATTCCTCCTCAATCGAAATATTGATATTGGTTGAAGACGGGAGGTTTGTAGACAGCTGGAAATCCCCCACTATCTTGACCTGAGTGCGTACTATTTTTACAGGGCGTGCACCAAATCGTTAGCCTCCAGCACCAACACGCGCCATCCCTGGGCTCCCACGCTCCCCATCCCCATCCACCCATAGTGGACCCTCACTTCCAACCACTCACTCTAGGCGGGCTGTCTTGTCCATCCTCTTTCTTGCGCACCCGCCCTTCCCTTCATCCCATCCCATCCTGTCCTATCTTTCACTAGTATTTTGTCACACCCTCTGGGTCTTTCACTTGCAAGTCAACTCTCGTCTGCACCAACTTTCCAACACAGACACCAAGAAAGCCCAGACGAGTGCATACCAGCCTGACTTGCCCCTACCAGTCGTTGTCCTTTCGACCTGATATTCTGAGTCACCAGACCCCGTTGGAGTATCCACGTTATGCCCTGAGGAAGGGTTCCTGGGTTTCAACGCAGCCACACGAGGGGTATTGTACACGACGGGGGCAGTATATTTTGCTGCTTGTTGCGAATTCAAACAAACCATAAAAACAAGGACAGAACAAGCGAGAGGAAAGAAAAAGCAGAGACAAGACCAGACGACAACTGCAGGGACAATTTTCTTTTCATTAGTCTTTCCTCTAACAACTTCTTAGTTTGTGTCAGGATTAGTACCCATGCCCGTTCACGAGCGCCATGGTCCAACTGCCACACACTAACTAGTTAACTCTCGTCTTCCCGTTCGTCTCTTCAACCCACCCACCCCCAAGTCCAACCTGGATATCCTCTACGAAACACAACACCACCGCCACCTGCAGCACAACTAATACTCCTACAACTGCTTTGTAGTTCCAACTTCACCCAACTTTCTTCCTCTGCTCAACCTCACTCTTCTCGTCGACTTTCGCTCATATTTACTCACCTCTCAACGTGAATTCACGCCAGCCCACCTTTTTCTATCTGGCTGCCTTGTCGACGGCATCACCATCCGGAACTCAAACCGCAGCCTACACTCAACGCACTTCTGCCTTCTGCCTACCTCACTTTAGCGTCTGATTTACCTTCAGCTGTCGAGTCATGATATGACCTTCGACGTCCGAGTGAGACTGGCATAGCTTTTTGCGATTTGTAGGGTATCGCGTCGAGCTGCTTCTCACATCCTCGACTTCGCCATTTCACGCAGTACTGTTGCGTCTTGCACATTTGGCTCACCAACGTTCCGGAATCTTGACTTCGCCCTACTGCATTCCTCACCAATCACTTTATCTTGCAGTGAATATCGATAAGGCCTAGTTTATTTACTTTTTACATCAGCCTTACTGCGTCATCTGCTCGCGCAATACCGCAGCGCGCAGCACTTCACAACCTACAATGTCCTTCTCGAACAGCAGCGGTGGCACACTCGCCCTACCATCACCAACACACGCCCACCACATCGACGTCACATCGGCAGTTCGCACTCTCCGACGCTCTATCTCACGTTCGCCCTCGAAATTCTTGACGCGCTCCAACTCCCAAAACTCCTTGAGCCCCGAGAGCCCACACCAAACCTCACCTCAATCGCCCTGCCGTCGATTTGGCGCGACACCTCAAAATCAACAACTTCTACCGTCCCACACTCGCTCAGCACCTCCTCACGCCAACGGTGCCCCACATTCAACCGCATTCACACCTTTCCGCCCCAGCGTCAGACTCTCATTGCGTTCCGCCAAAGCCTGTAAGACATCACCTTCGAGACCATTGACACGAGCACGCGCATCTCCCAAGAGCCCTCTCAAGAGGGCCCTCAGCATGACTCCCGACAGCGGCAACTCACTGCCCGCGATGCCTTCACCTTCGGTTATCGATGCATCGGGGCAGGAGAACAACGCGCTGGGAGCTACAAGCCCTATCTCCGTCAGTCCTGTCAAGCGACGCAGTCTCACACTTGACGCCGCCGGATCTTCGCCGACATCATTTCTCAAGGCCCTTGATTCCAGCAGCGACAGCCAGATAGTCCCAAACAACGGATCCTTAAAGCGCAGCGATGCAACCATGAATCTGGACCATCCGAGTCAGGGAAGCCCAGTGGCTAAGCGACGCAGCTTGCATGGAATATCGGGACTGGGCCAGAACGAGGACCAAAATATCTTTGGCGCCAACACAACATCTTCGCAGAGCTTCTATATACATGAAGACTCCTCTACCGAATATGAGATTGCGGGCACTAGCGGGTCACCATTCCGCGATCCCCTGCCCTCACCAACACCTGCGACGACAAATGTTCCTAAGAGGTCATCGTCCCTACGTAAGTCAACTCTGCAACAAAGGTATGGGGAGCGAGGATCTTGGGGAAGAAGATCGGGTGAACGACAGCTGGCTCAGATGAGCTCCGAATATTCTCCTGTCCGAAGTCGACCACGCCTTTCTCTGGACCAATTCATTCCTCCTCCCGTGCCTCAAGAGAGTCCCTTTGTTTCCACAACACCGACCTCGAAACCACCTACTACCATCTTTGGCGACAAGGGCCACCAACCACATCCTCTTTCGAAGACACTGACGACCTCGTCTTCAGGAAACAGCCTAACTGAAGAGGCACCTATTTATGCCCCCGTGGCCCGGATGCCAGATCGACCTAGGCCTCACCTTTTCTCTCGATCTCTACCCCTAAATGCAACTCGACCGACTCGTCCAAATGACATGTCCAAGGCTATGGCGACGCCCAGCAACTCGCAATTGTGGGTAGGCGCTTTCAATTCTACTGGACTTATCTCCAAGGTCAACCGAAACCCGGAGGAGGAGGCCGACAAGAAGATGGCTCCTCCCGATACACCATGCAAGAAGCACTCTAACCCATTCGCTACTTTCCCTCCACCAGCTGGGAGCGCCACGAAGAAGAGGGGTAACAACCGGAATTCTTTTGGTGGTCTCCCTTCTACCCCATTTGGTAACAGCACAGGTCCAAACAGCTTCGGTCGGCCAGGAAAGGGCATGTCGATATTTCAGCGTGGCAGTGCTTCTAGGAGCGCACGTCGCGGCAGTGTCCTTAGCCTCGATGGCGATGAACACAAGCTGTTCGGTGAGACGGTCGACTTTTCGACACCCATGGAAGGCGACGCCCCCCCTACTCCGACCAAGAACACCTTGACTCCTAGCCTTAGCAAGGCCAGCGAGTACTCGTTCGAGAGCCCCCATGATAACCATAGCCCAACCGCCAACCGTAACTTGCACTCTACTACTCCGGTCCTTGGCACCTCTATTCGTCGTGAAGCAACTTGTAAGTCGGACCTCCCAATAACGGACGGGCCAGCTGGAAAAGTCGACAATCCCAGTCGACCAATCGATGCTGGACGTTTGTATTCCCCGTCTTTACATCTGCCTCTATCTTCGTTTGGCTGTTCCAGGTCTCGACGAGGATTACAGTCTCCTTCTCCACTCAGCACAGTTTCTTTGCGTCATTCCCTCAGTTCTCATGAGACATTTACTAAATCGAAACTTTGTGAATCAGCGAGTCCCCTTGATGGACGACGAACACCGCAGACACCTCGGGAGAGTTTGCTGCCTCTCGACACCAGCCGACTGTCTATTTCTCAGATTGGCGATAGCTTCTCTGATAATATGCCACCTCCCGTGACACCAACCGCAGGACGGGACTTGCGATCATCTACCAGCCTCCTTGTTACTCCCGTGAATGCTCGTACCAATAACGTTGACATTGACGCAAGCCTATCCTCCCGATTTGACAAGGTAGAGCAGATTGGAAAGGGTGAATTTTCTATTGTCTATCGTGGTATTCAGGCAGACCATCATATGACTTTTGGCAGTCTCAGCACAACTCCGACAACAAGCCCTACAAAGGGCAGAGTCTATGCTGTGAAGAAGAGCAAACATGCGTTCCAGGGACCAAAAGATCGAGACAACAAAGTTCGAGAGGCTGAGATTTTGAGGGCTCTTAGCCACTCTGAGCACGTGGTACAGTACTTCGACCACTGGGACTACAACAATCATCTCTATATCCAAACAGAGTACTGCGAGGAGGGTACCCTCGACAAGTTCTTGGGTACTGTTGGGAAAGGTGGGCGACTGGACGACTTCCGCATCTTCAAGATCCTCCAGGATCTTTGCTTGGTAAGTTGCATCTTAAATGTCTGTTTCTTTCTGTGCTAACCTTTTTACAGGGCCTGAAGGATATCCATGATGCAGGTTTCATGCACCTGGATCTTAAGCCGGCCAACATTCTTGTCACCTTCGAAGGTGTTCTCAAGATTGGAGACTTTGGCCTGGCCCAATCCTGTTCATCTGCCGAGGGTGTGGATGTGGAGGGCGATCGTGAATACATGGCTCCTGAGATGCTTAAGGGCAAATCATGCCAGTCTGCCGACGTCTTCTCTCTTGGTCTCATCATCCTCGAGACAGCAGCCAATGTTGTCCTACCCGACAATGGTCCCACCTGGATTGCCCTTCGCTCTGGGGATCTTTCCGAAGTGCCCAGCCTTACATGGAACCCCTCGATCGAAGTCCAGCGAGATGCCACTGGTAACCCTACCGAAATAATGCACAGCGATGATTTCACAAGTGGCAAGACTCATGATCCAAGCAACTTGTTTGGCCCGTCCAAGCGATCGGAACTGCTGCAACCTCCTGAGTTTATGGTTAATGCAACGCACAGCAGTTCTCTTGATATGATTGTGCGATGGATGACAGCTCAAGAGCCCAATGAACGACCAACCGTGCATCAAGTCCTGGAACTTGAGGGTTTACAGTGGATTAGTCATCATCGCACCGCACCCGCAACTGTTTATGAGGGAAACTGGGGACCTGATGAGCTGATTCCTGTTTCCATCGCAGAAGGTGGTGACAGCGACACGGAGATGACCGATGTCTAGAGGGAATTTCCTTGTTGCATTTGACTCTGGATAGCAATGGAGTTCTTCTGAGAAGGGAGCTTTTGCGAATTCTATATGGTGAAATACGCCTGAACCATGTTGGAGAGCCTGGCTCGAACTGGGAACATAGCACTCACGACCGGGAAGGATTATGGGCTTTGATGATATCTACATCATTTGCTACTACGACACGACACGAATACCACGAGGAATGGAAGCCATTAGCGGGTGATTTATTCCCATGGCGTTTTGTTGAACTCTTCATTCTACCTTCGATTCAGAGGACTTCGCTACCATGCACACTACGATATTACCCTGAGTCGACTATTTTCTTTCATTTGTCAAATTTTCTTTGTACGCCACAGGAGCTGAGAGCACGATTTGAGAATGTGCACCTCCCAAGAAGATGGCTTGAATATTTTGCGTCTCGATATCGAGACTGCGTGTACGAAATACCCCGGAAAGCATTAGACATGCTGTGGTTACAGCGCATATTGGGTGGGAGTAATAATCAAAAGTTCCGGCAAACCTCTGCAGGATTCAGCAGAGAGGGGAAACAGCACAGAACACAGCATATGGAAGAGCCAAAAGAGACGGTTGTTTTCAAGAACTGATTGTATCGAGTCATTGGAAGGTGCAGGATTTGCTACATGAGACGCTGGAATATTGTAAATTATAGTAATGGCTCTTTGAGCAAGCATACAAGCAAACATGGTGGAAGGATACTCAAGAAGCCCACTACCGAAGCAAGGCACAGTGGGATGGATTCAAGGGGTCACTGGATGGAGGAAGCTGATCTGATAGTTGCTGATGATTCTGACGACGAAATGGCATGAATATAATATGATCAATTCACAATGAACACTTGACGGGCTTCTGCAGTGTGCAGTGTATTAAGTTATGTGATGTGATTATATATATGCGTGATAGTCTGTGAGCCTATGGCATTACAGTCTATCATATCAGTCTATCTATGGAACCCTAGGCATATGCGTATCTGATAAAGCTGGAAATCTACGTAATGCATCCCATGTTACGCCAACGCCCCCCAACAACTGCTGCTGTCTGAGGCGGGGGTTTATTTACTAAGACAACTCGCATGATACCTAATCGACCAGGCAATCAACTTACATCTCCGCAACTCGCCTCAACTCAGACTTGGTCTCACATCAGCATCCACATATATACTTATTACGCCTCAGAAAACAATGACCGTCCCCGCGCTATTACCAGGACAGGCCGAATTGCCTAGCGTTGAGAGTACAAAGTCGTATTGGCACCACAAACCTTCGGGCAAGCTCCTTGGTCATCGCACCACGGCAAAACTCCCTTCCACGGCTGACGTAGTGATCGTGGGCAGTGGTATCACGGGGGCTTTCGCAGCGAGGGAGCTAGTCAGGGGGGGTTGTAAGAATGTGGTGCTTCTTGAAGGAAGAGAGGCTTGTTGGGGAGCTACGGGAAGAGTGAGTTGAGTCTGATGAGTGTCGATTTATATGCTATAACTAAATGTCATCAGAACGGTGGTCATTGCCAGCCTCTTATCTATGCCTCCAAAGCTCCAGTAGCTCAATTTGAACTAGATACGTTCAACTTTCTCAAGGATTTTGTATCAAAGAACAAGATTTCTTGTGACTGGGAGACAGTCGGTGGTGTCCATCGAATCCCTACAGAAGAAATTCTTCAGATCGCGGTTCGGCATCTCGATGGCCTGAAGAAAACACACCCTGACCTGGCAGACGGTATCAAGGTCATCAAAGACAAGGAGGCGCTGAAGAAGCTGCGAGTTCTAGGGGCATCCGCTGCTATCTACCAGCCCAATGCTGCTAAGTTATGGCCGTATAAGCTCGTTTGCTGGATCCTTGAGAGCCTCCTTGAAGAGAACGACTCGGGCGTGTTCAACCTCCAGACAAAGACACCCGTGGATCATCTTCAGCGTATAGGCGACTCATGGGCCCTTCACACCCCCCGTGGCCAGATAGCAGCCAAGAAAATTATCCTCGCGACCAACGCTTATATCTCATACCTTCTTCCAAAGTTATCTGGGTTCATCGTCCCTGTGCGTGGACAAGTTGCTGCTCTGACCCCCTCAAGTGACAGCTCCCCACTGGAACATAGCCACGTGTGGTGGACACCGGCTGGAGGAGACGACTACCTTGTCCAGAGACCTTCGGGTGAACTTATCACTGGCGGTGAGAGGTTAGGCTCATCTGATGGCCAAGTTGGACTATCACGGGACGATTCGATCGACCCAGTCATATCCCGGCGATTGTGTGCTTCACTACATGAGGCCGTCAGGTTAAAGGCCCCAGAGGAGTCTGAAGACACTACTCTTGAAGCTACTTATGAGTGGACTGGCATTATGGGCTATTCGAAAGATGGCTATCCTTGGGTTGGTCAACTGCCCGCTTCACTAGGCGGTGAAGATGGTGGCCTCTGGGTTAGTGCTGGATATACGGGCCATGGAATGCCAGTAGCGGCGAGATGTGGAATCGCAGTTGCCCAGGAGATATTGGGAATCGCTGATGGTGTGAAGCTGCCGGCTCAGTACCGCATCGATGGAGGACGGAGCGATAGGGCTCGAGACATGAAGATCCCCTCAACACTATTAGACGAGGTCAAGATGATGGTTGGTGATGGAATTTAAGATGCTCGCCTCAGTTCAAAGGGTATGTAGAGACGTCTAAATAAATAATGAAAACAATGTTACGCCTCAAGAGAACACAAAGATGCTGCTGCGCTTGAGACATCCTCCCGCCCAGGGGCTCGCGCATAGCTGTTGATACATCGGGCCTCTCCTTTGGTCTGATTGTAGAAGATGAAATGCCACTGACCGGGGCCTGCCCTCTTTACAGACTTGTGATATTGCATGGACTCTTGCATACGTGAAGAGGCTTATGGTTTACGAAACGATATAATAGATTAGCATGTGCGCCCATCGCCGCCGCTGACCTACAGCTTGGCGCGCACATCAAGGCTGTTGCTAACTTCGCGTTTTGCTCGCTCACGAAGAGCCTTTCGCAAGATCTTGCCCGACTTTGAGTGACAACTGTAAGCTTCCAACTTGGAATCTCTTATACTGAAAAGGGACATATATACTCACAGGAACTTTGGGTATAGCGTCAACAAACACCACTCCCCCCTTCAGTTGTTTGTATTTGACAACACGGCTAGCCAGCCAGGTCGCGATGTCTTCTTCGGATGTGTCTTCTGTGTTTGCTGCTTTGACGACGTAGGCTCGCGGGAGCTCCTCACCGTTGACCATGACTCCAACAACTGCAGCATCAGCAATATCTTCTCGTTCAAGTAGAAGAGCCTCGAGTTCGGCTGGAGAAACTTGCATGCCTTTAACTTTGATCAACTCCTTGACGCGATCCACAATGTGAAACAGAGTTCCCTTTGCATATTCCTCCACATATGCGACATCCCCGGTCCGAAGCCATCGAGTGCCACCAGAGTCAGTGACAAATGCCTCCTGGGTTGCAGTTGAGTTTTTCCAGTAACCACGCGTCACCGTAGGACCCGTGATCCAGAGTTCACCTGGAGTGTTTGCAACTATAATCTCCTTTCCAGTTTCGATATCGATCAACCTGGCTTTTGAATCCGGCGTCAGCTCACCTGCCGCTGAGCTGGGAGCTTTGTTGGGATCCCACGATAATACGGTGCACGTCGCTTCAGTCATCCCCCAACCTTGCCGTATGATTGATTTTCCTCCAGGTATCATCCCGGCTATCTCACGTTGTGTATCCTTCGCTAATGGGGCAGCACCAGATGCAATCATATCGATACTGCTCAGGTCGGCACGATGTGCAAGTGGGTGTTTGGACATCAGAACAAGAATAGGGGGAACAGCCAGAAGCTTCGTAATACGGAAATCCTGAATATGTGCGAGCATCTTGGGGAAATCAAAAGAAGGCATGATGTAGACAGGAACACGCTCATAAGGGAAGCTGGTGATGAAGTAGCCTTGACTAAAGGCATGATACATCGGGAGGAAACATAGGGCAGCAGCATGTTGACGTCGAGCTTCAAAGTCAGGATGGAGCTTATGGAAAAGAGTCACGCCGCAGGCATTGGCAACATGATTGTAATGTGAGATCTTGACGCCTTTCGGTATTCCGGTCTACTGCTGTTAGCATTGCGTCACTTGTCCAGAATAAAACAGAGATAAAGTATAACCTACAGTGCCTGAGCTGTAATTGAGAGAGCAGACCGAGTTCTTAGAATCCTTTGGCTCAGTCCACTCAAAACTCTCTCCTTCTGATCTGGATGCAATGAGCTCCGACCAGTGTCGGCTTCCGTCTCTAGGTTGCGACTCAATGGGCGAATCTGGCCATGTCGAGTCCAACAAAAACACATGTGAAGCTTTCATACCAACATGGGAGGCAGCAGCCAATGCCACTTCCATGGCACCCTCGGCAGCAATTAAGAATAAAGCCTCGCTATCCTGAAGTTGATGGGCCAACTCTCGAGTGACATACCCAGGGTTGGCGCCGGTAAAGATGCCACCAGCCATCCAAATGCCCATCACAATAGTTGGGAAGAATATGCTGTTACCAGAAAAGAGGAGAACGCGATCTCCTGGCTTAAGACCATTGCTAATAAGACCAACGGCGATACGCTTAGCAAATAATCGAGCTTGGTTGTAGGTGAAATAGCCTTGCTTGGGGTTATCAGCATCGATAAAAGCCTTCTTATCTGGCAATGGCTTCGAAGGTGAGCCAAAGATCCATTGTTGAATTGAGCAATTGGGGACCGAGACGGAAAATCGCGATTCAATTGGCATGATGCGATGCTATCGACAAGTCGAGATGTCGATGAACAAGCAGAGGTCCAGATAGACGGACAAATCTGAAAGGAACCAGCTGAATGGAATTAGTTCCTTTTTTTGTAAGATGAAAGGAAGCCCAGCTCAGAGGAATCGTAATTGCGCTAGGAATCAAGCCAAGCCAAGCTGAAAACCTCAGAGAGGTGCGCCATCTACCTACCTCCTTGCGTAGTTCATTTAAGATCTGGCGCTTCGCAAGTGGCTCCAGGACTTAAGGTAGATATTAGCTGAAAGATCTACCTACTAGATTAGGCAGTTAAAAGAAGAAAAAAAAAAAAAGAAACAATTGTCTTTCACTTCAAGATCGTGTCGTTCCAGGGGTCTCACAACTCACGATAGAGAATAACAATAAGGTCAATGGAACGAGGGTCAATAATAAACGCTGTGGCTGAATTATTGATGCGACCAGGCTTAATATTATATACACGAACTATTTGTACATCTGATGCTGTAGTTCCTCACCTTTTTTTTTTTTTTTTTCAAGATGCTTGACTAAAATTAGCTATATTACTTGATCTCAGCCATCACAACGCCGGTTCCCACTCTACCGCCTGAAACCTACGACAGAAACAATCAATACTATGTTAATATACAACGAATTATTCCTTAGTTTTATGCGCCCGATCTTGTTAGTTGTCAATCGCAGGATCAATTCTTATTGTTAGTCCCGTGTTCTGAGCCTCCAAAGCCACAGCATAGAGGTGGTGATACCTGGGCACCCAATCCATTGTCCATGTATCATCGCAGGAGGCAAGCCTCTAGCCGCATCACAAAATTGTGCATCCCCAAAGGTCAACCGGGATTTTCTGTACCAAAATGCGGTTACAAATTTGCGGTTTTGTCTCTTCGTCAAAGAAGCTTTAACTGCAAGACCTTTTAAGCTTATATTGGCCATGTACGCCGTCGTTTAACTTTCACACGTGAAGAAGCGAGCGTAAAGCAACCCTTGCACTAACAATCGACTATGCTACCTTTCTTCGATTGTCGCACTTTACAATCATGTATGAAGACAAACGAAGTAGTGGTTGGTTTGACTTGTGGTTGCTCGACGAGTTTAAAGAGACCGGCATGCTACATCCCGCTTGTGCCATGAAAAAGAATGAATCCAACTGGATACAAGTTCAAGTGCAATGGTCTTTCATACGTCCAAAGCGAATGCTGATCATCGTTCAACAGCACTCGTGTCGCAGCAACTTTGCTTATAGGCTATTGAAACCGTATCGTGGACCACAACATGACCACTAGCAAAATGCATCAAGAGGTAAGGAGATTGCGCACAAGAACAGAGGAGGATGTGGTGCCACCAGACTCGCGAAACTCGTTTTCATAGAGTGTTATTTGTGATTGTTGAAAATGGAGGTTGTGTGTTGGCAAGATATGTTCGGTTAGCAAGGAGGACGGACTGCACAGCTTGTGCTACTCAAGCTCGTCAGCATTGCTGACTCTTCACGAGAAATCATCGTTCTATGAGTCAGTTTCTGAGTAATTAATTCTCTGGTAAAGAAAAGGCTCGTTGTTTGGTAATATTGGTGGCTGATTGGAATTTCCACCTGCTTGGCTGAATCGATGATGATGCTTCCCAGTAGGTTATCCGGCATCGTGAGTGAGTTACTTATAAGATTAAGCGGAATCAATTCTATTGTGGATAGTGGGTTCATACATAATGTATAATCAAAAGGTACTAGAGGACGAGTTGACAATGAGGGATCTCAGCTTGAGATGTGTAAGTAGATGAAGTCAAGAGATGTAGCTCCAACTCCACATTCAGAGCGATACGTACCACTCCATCGGTCCACACCGGGACGGCTAAACCTAGGCCCAGACGCACCAATCATTGACGTTGATTTTGCAAGCAGCTCCAACTCGAATTGTAATGCTCGCTACTACAACGGTGACATTTTGACAAGACCCGGACCGACGACTTCAGAAGCCCTCCCGCCCTTCGCGACAACACCCGCTCCGCTCGCTCTGCAAAGCATCACGGCATAATTCACAATGGCGAGCAAGCTCACTCCCCTCTTCCGATCCGCTATCCGGCCGGTGTGCCGGGCTGCCCGCCCCCAGTCTCGCGCCGCCTTCTCTCTCACAGCCAGCCGACGAAGCGACACTCTCATGGTGGTAAGTAGCTCAATTGCTGCTATCAATTGCGACGCTGGGCCATATATCATGTATCATGCACAGTCGCTCAATTTCTGGCGATGAGGATGGACTTGTCTGACTATGGCCGTATGACAGCATCGAAACACCGAGGATAACAACCCCGACATCCCCTTCAAGTTCAACGAAAAGAACCAGACCGTCATTGCCGAGATTCTCAAGCGATACCCTCCCCAGTACAAGAAGGCTGCTGTCATGCCTTTGCTCGACCTCGGCCAGCGCCAACACGGCTTCACCAGCATTAGCGTCATGAACGAGGTCGCTCGTCTTCTTGAGATGCCTCCCATGCGAGTGTACGAGGTTGCCTCTTTCTACACCATGTACAACCGAACTCCCGTGGGCAAATACTTTGTCCAGATCTGCACTACGGTATGTCATTTTCCACCTCGGAGCAAGTCCTTGTCCATAGCAATTACTTTATGCTATTCTGCGGCAATGACATGACTAGTAGACGTCATTGAAGATTGCCCGAATATTCAAAGTTACAACCCACTGACATTGACCCTTATAGACACCTTGCCAACTTGGAGGTTGCGGCTCTGATGTTATCGTTAAGGCCATTAAGGAGGAGCTTGGAATTGAACAGGGTCAGACCACCGCCGACGGTCTCTTCACCATCCTCGAGGTCGAATGCCTCGGTGCTTGCGTCAACGCTCCCATGATTCAGATCAACGACGACTACTATGAGGATCTGACCCCCGCCTCCGTGAAGGACCTCCTCAAGTCCCTCCGGGCCAAGGCTACTGCTTCCGACCCCTCTACAGTCAACGTTCCTAAGCCCGGTCCTCTCAGCAGCCGAGACACATGCGAGAACAGTGCTGGTCAAACAAGCCTCAACTCGGAGCCTTGGGGAACTGAGACCACAAGGGCGGACTTGTAGAATTATAACATTATTTATCTATCTTTTTTAGTTCAATGGCAAGAAATGCTCCGGGGTGAATGGTGCAAAAAGTGTCCGGCGGGAAGAGGCTTCAAATGTACATAACACCATGTCAAATGCAATCTCAAGTATAGAATGCGTGAATTCTCGTTAATGGCATATGTTATAACCGCATGAGGTATTGAGTCTGCAATGAATTTGCTTCTTCATTCCATCCATTCATTTGGTACAAT
>PVQB02000792.1:0-15973 GCA_002980475.2 Fusarium beomiforme | reverse complement strand
GCTTGCCAACTGGTGATGCATCGCGATCAGCAAGCAGTCGATTCGCCATTTCTTCAACATCACGATGCCGGGGAGGGAATCCTCGCGAATCTAGGTCAAGGATATACTGAACTATAACCTGTTCCTCTAGATCATCCAGTTTCCGACAGTTCGGGATACAATCAGAGCGAGCAGGAATGCCGTGGTGTCATCGATTGAGGGCATCAAAGGAGACATCATAGATCTTTGCAGCGCGTCGCAGACTTAATTCAGGGTCTACCTGATAGGCCTGAAGTGCAAGAATAATTTGAGACTCTTTATTAGATTGAGATATGTTATTTGATTGAGAATCAATTGATCAGATAGTGTTGATGTAAGGTGAGGGATTTTTGTTGCGTTCGCTTATCTGTTGCGTTCGCTTATCGTGTACGTTATATGAATTTTCATAAAAATAATATATGAAAAGAGATAATAAATAATATAAAAATAAATAGTAAATATATTAATTAAAGAATTCCTACCTTATATTATATCACATAATAAATAATCGACTATATTAGAGTAATACCCTATAAAGGGTTAATATACTCTATGTATTACCTCTGTCTACTTATCCTAAGAGCTAAGCTATTATACAATATATTAAAATACAATTAATAGTTACACGACATTCTAAGTATGTACAGGAGAAAGAGGGGCTGCATATTTTCAACTCCCACCGACAACGAAGTACCAGGCCGTGATTGCCCGAGCCTTAGGCTTGCAGCTATTTATGGATTATGTTGTGCGAGCTTTAGAATCTACCAATCCCATCTTAGATTAAGCGCTGGGTAGAGCGGGGTAGTAAGATATGTTATTAATAAGCCAGTGTTGTAGCTTGATATAATAATGCCTCACATGGGAATCACATTATCTCAAATATCTGATTAATTTATATTTTTAAACTAGAACGATATCCTGCTTTATAAAGGGTATCGTGAATTCACAAATTTGGCCATGAGTCTCTGTTCCCGTTGCAGGACTCTCGAGCTGACTGATACCACAGCGGTTTCCGATTTTGAGCTTGCTCCAACTTTCGGGCAATTACAAGCATCAGCTTCTGGGAACCAATGCCCAATATGCTCTGTTATCGCCTTTGAATTCCGTTATATATCCTTTGAAATAACAGGAACCCACAAAGATCCTCGAGATTTAGCAGACATGAGATCTCTGCAGGTTGTGGTTACAGCCCAGAATCATGACCCCTCAAGTCTCAAGATCAGCTGTGGCGGAGAGGAGATCAATCTATCAGGTCGTCAAATTCCTGGTAGGACAGAGCGCTTCTGATCGCATCCATAAAATTAACATTATTACAGATTCCTTTGAGAGATACACCAGCAAACATCATGACCCCTCGGATACAAGGACAGGGTCTGAACGCAGCTTAGGACTCGCCAAACAATGGCTTGATACATGTGTTGCAACTCATAGTAGTTGTAATCAGTATTGCCCTACTCAAGGCATGTTTCTACCCACTCTTCCCACTAGAGTCCTTGACCTTGAGCCTGAAGATTGTGCCGCAGATCTAAATCTAATCATTACGTTGCGTTAAGCTATTATTGGGGGGACCCGGAGTTTCTTAAGACGACTGAGGATAACCTTGAGCAACAGAAAGAAGGCATTCAAATAAGCTCACTACCCCAAACCTTCAAAGACGCTATTATTATCTGTAAGGCCTTAAAATGCCGTTACCTCTGGATTGACTCTCTTTGCATTATTCAACACAATAAACCTGACTGGGACCGGGAATCGTCTCGGATGCTACACGTTTAGAGGAACGCCTTAGTTACCATCTGTGCGCAAGGCGCAGAAGATACCCTTGCTGGTTGTTTTGCGTCTCGAGATGCGCTTTGTTGACGGCCAGTCTTTCTTGAGACTTACAATAGCTTGACACCTACGCCTACATCTTCCTTCTGGTCTCGCCAAGCCTTCGAACCAGGCCCGGTTAGGCCTGTTAACTTCCGCGCTTGGACTCTTCAAGAACAAACTCTTTCCAGGAGATTGTTGTCCTACTGCGAAGACAGTGTATTCTGGTTCTGTTGCACATCGAAACTATCCGAAGGCACGCCAAACAAGCCTCCAGTTCGACAGGATGGGTTCTATCCAGATTTCAAGACTATGGTGCTTGATTATGAATTGAGCTCTTCGTCAAGAAACCTCAGCTCAATGAGAAATAAAAGTCGCCAGACATACAATGGATGGTATCATTTAATGAGCCTATATTGTCTCAGAAATATGAAAGAACAAAGGGATAAATTGGTTGCTATCTCCGGCCTTGCAGAGCAGATGAGTTGTATCGTCAACGACAAATATGCTTCCGGGCTTTGGAGAAAGGATCTTATCCGCGGACTGCTGTGGAAAACGTTACCAGATACGGAGAACGAGGCTAAACGATATCCGTTTTCGGGCGACGGTTTTGTGGCCCCGTCCTGGTCATGGACTTCGATGGAAACAGCTGTTGTGGAGATTTGGTTCGGAGCTAATTTCGATCATGGGATTCTCCATGGTAATTTTCATGATGAAGATTGCCCTGTGGGCTCGAGTGAAGTTGAAAGTCTTCCCGTAAGGGCTAGCAGCGACATCGAGGTACTGAGCGTTTATTGCCAGCCTGTCACAGAAAATCCTTTTGGTCAGCTACAAAGCGGAACAATTCGACTGAGGGGTTACGTACGGCGATACCGCTGGGAGTCTGGGGATGATACTTTGTATGATTACAATTCACAAAGCAAGATTGGTATTATATCGTGGGATGAAGCCCCTCCTCCGGGCCAAGACGATGTTCATGTCGTGTGTCTTTACATGGCTCAATACATTCCTTCGTCAAAAGATTGCGCGGCTTTCAAACACATTTCTGAGCGCGAGCAGCGATTTGGAAAGTGCGTATGCTTGGGGTTAATTGAGACTGGTGTTCGAGCCAATGAATTTTATCGAGTTGGGATAGCTGAGATTGAGTACTGGCAGTGGGATGAGGATGTTAAGAAAGAAATCTCACTAGTTTAAACGTAATTTACTAGGTAAATAATTATCAATAATCCTATTTTTTACATAATGATGATTTTTAATTTAGCAAATAACCAAACAAGTCGACAGTGTTTCGCTGAGGTTCGGACTTGTTGAACGGCATAGTGATGGGCGGCAGAAAAGCCCGTCAATATAAGAAGTAGGTACTTTGTTATAGTCATGGGCTTAGGAAATAGGAAGAAGGTTTGAAACGGGGTCGTCGATGGTTTGGTCTACAGAACGTGGGTGCCAATAAAAAGCTCGCCGTTGAAGAAGTTGAATGGGTGGCCGGAGGATCAGTTGAGAGCCAACGAAATGGTCTGGAACATACCAACGGCGAGATTCAGGATCTGGAAGTGCACCTTGGTGCTTTTATGGTGACACGAAGAGTAATTGGGAATATTCATCCTGGTTCTATTAGCTTGCTGAAACCGGTTTGGTTTTGGCTTTGATAGCCATTCATTACTTATCAGTTTGAAGTCCGATGGGGAAATGCATCTGCGGATTGTGCTTATCTGTTGTTTGGTAATGGTCAATATGTATGTTTTGTCTCAATGACCTGATGTTGAACTCATAAGCTGGCGTCAGAGAGAGGAGCAGTTCTCGGTGGACCCCTCTGAAGATCCCCATTCCTGAGATTTACAGGGCACTTCAGGGGTTTGTTGTTGGAGCACCTAGCTCTAAGTAGGAGCAGGCAATTATGACGGTATAATTGCTGGAGCAGGTAATCACCTTAAGAGCATGGGATTGCATGAGCACAATTGTAGGAGTAGGCAGCGAAAATTTCGACGATGAAAATGACATTAATATTTGAGGGAAAGCCCAGCCATGCAAGAAACAGCGGCGGAAGCGTTGTCTCTAAGAAGGGCTACTGCTACATGATGGCAAATGAGGACCTACCTAGTGCTTTTGACGTTGCAGGGCTTTCAGTACTTTGCAAGAGCATCTTATCAAAGCATCACGTAACCCCCTGAGGAATGAGAAAACAATAACAGCCAGTCTGAACTTCACTTCCATCCAGAATGTTTTGGGATTATCGTTTTTGAGAGCGTTGTTTCGAACGCTGGTCCAATTCTGACCTTCTTTTGATCTCATACCTACTGAGCATGGCTGTGCTGAACGTGGCTGGAACATAGTATAGAGTCCCGGTCTGAGTGAATTACTCTTACTACGTAGGATGGCAGGTGGCCTGATTTCAAGTTCGCTGGGCCCTGAGTTCTGCATCGAATCAGTTATGCTTCTTGGACACAAAGCTGGCTGCACTATATAATAATGGCTTGCCTAGCTCGCAGCCACTTTATTACTTAGAGGGTGGGGAGTTCCGCATTAAGCCTCTTCGGGACGATTACGTGGCCGGCTGGGTCAGACACTCACAACGTAGCATTAGGTGTGTATCTCGCAATAAAAGATTCCAGGCATCTAAAGACTATACCAGTAGCACTTTCTGCATTCCTCATTCATCCTGACATCTATAGTACAGTAAATGCCTTTAAGACTGCTTTTTAATAACAAAGAGCCTAGTTCTACTTAAAATAGTAACATTAATGAAAATAGCAAACAAGGCTACTGTTTAAGCCCAGAACTCCCTGAAGAGCTGGCCGCCACCAATTACCCTCTGATACCCCCCGCCCCACAAAGTTTCACGAAGTGTTTACTTACAACATAACATCATCACAGCTTCCCTTCATTTCTTTATGGATTCGATGCGAGCCATTGCAGCGCCGATGTCGTACCGCTTACCACGGACCATCGCTCAGAATTATTATGGCGTGCGCATACAGACTGTCGCTAAAAGCCACGATTCCTACAAGTCACTTCCGAATCTATGTCTCCTGGTCTTCGCAGCCGTTCTCGAGGTCGTATGTATCAGTCTTCCGGGATATATCGTCGCGAAGCTCAACCACTTAGATCTCGAGAAGCAACATTTTTTGGCAAACTTGAATGTGATGCTCTTTACACCATGTCTGAGTAAGTTGAGGCACACTCCTGTCTTTATCACAAGCAATGCTGTTGACTACTGCGCGTCCCAGTTTTTACAAAACTTGCCTCTCGACTCACCACCGACAAGCTTTCCGAGCTTGTGATTATCCCCGTTATCTTTATCATACAGACTTTTGTGTCTTGGGGTATTTCTGTTATAGTCGGCAGGCTGTTTGGCTTTAGTGGACGATCTGCCAATTTCATAACGGCCGTGAGCGTTTTCGGCAATTCGAACTCACTTCCTATTTCTCTGGTCCTCTCGCTGTCGCAAACCATCAAGGAACTACACTGGGATAGAATCCCTGAAGACAATAATGAAGCAGTTGGTGCACGAGGTATTCTGTACCTGCTCATCTTTCAGCAGCTCGGCCAACTTGTTCGCTGGAGCAGGGGAGACCACGTGTTGCTGGCCCCCAAGGAGGAGGACCCCGAGTATCAGCAGGATATCACCGACGAGGGCCAATTCCGCCATGAAGAAGGCGACGGGCATGAAACCCAGACTCTTATAGGTGAAGCCGATACAGGCTCGGATTCCGACGACGATTGCCGCAGCACCGACTCTCAAGCCTTTGATCCCGTTGGTTGCACACCCGTTGCCAATACCTCGAAGGTTTCTTCAACGATTTTTAGCGATGAGACCATCAAGATGATCTTTTTGAGGGACAGTAGATCGTCAAGTGCCGACATATACTATTTCCCTCGCATCCGCCCTATTAAGAACCAGGAGTCGAATAAATTCCTTGCAACGGTCAAGGCTAAGTTCGGTCTTTGGAAGAACATAACTTTGGAAGCCCTCGAGCATCGGTATGAAAGTTTGCCTTATACTATCCAGTACTCGTTGAGCTTGTTGAAGAGAACTGGGGGGAAGTGCAACAACTTCATCTGGGAATTCATGAACCCAGCCCTCTGGGCCATGCTGATTGCCATTCTTACTGGATCCATACGCTCTCTGCAGAAATTCTTCTTTGAGGATGGTTCCTTGGTCCAGAATACCATAACCACTGCCATCCGCTCTATTGGCAACGTCGCGGTTCCGTTGATTTTGGTAGACCTAGGCGCTAACTTGGCACGCATCACCATGCCCACTAACGAGACTCAGGATCCCGAAGAAAAGCGATATGGAAACAAACTCCTGATCGCCTCGCTCGTCTCCCGAATGTTGCTGCCCATCATCGTCATGGCTCCGATTCTGGCACTGATGGCCAAGTATCTACCGATTAGCATTCTTAACGACCCCATCTTCGTGGCCGTCTGCTTCTTGCTCGCCGGCGCGCCTAGCGACCTTGAACTAGCGCAGATTTGTCAGGTCAATGGCATTTTTGTGACGACCATAGGAAGGGTTCTGTTTCAAAGCTACGTTATGTGGTAAGTCACATGCAACACTCCCGCCCTCAGTACATATCACTTTGATGCGAGTTACTGACACGTGCTTTAGGATTTTCCCTTCTACACTTGTCCTCGTGATAGTGGCGCTTGAGGTTGTTGAATGGTCTAAGTAGTCGTTTGAGCTCTAGTACTGGAAACGAAAATCACACGTGAAAAGGCACTGTTATGTTATGGCAACCTCGGTACACAGAAATTAGTTGAGTCGTTGGGTGGGCATTTTTCAGGATTGCCGTCGGCATTAAGAGAGAAATCGGTTAGAATATCGTGCTAGCCGCGGAATATAACAATATGGGTCAAAAATCACGATAATAATTGAATTTCGCCCACTGGGCGCCACGGAATCGAGAAGCTGACGAGAAGCCTCTTAGCATCGCAAAGGGGGAGGCCGTCCCCAAGGAGGGCAAGCCTTATGAGAAAGAACTAGAGATGAGAAGACCCTTTTTATCCAGGACCTCGACAGGCGCCCTGATTTTTCGCCAGCCGAAATCCTGACCACATCCATTATTTCCACATCAGACATGTCTATGCCGGCCATGATTTGCTGAGCAACAATCTCATATGCCACCCGGAATAGCGTGCTTCTACGCTAGATTCGAGATCAGAGTTCCAGCGAATTAGAATCAATTCATAGAATGCATACAGTTCTGTGATAAAGGATGCTGTGAGGAAACGTACCAAAAAGATCATAATGAGCGTTAGGACGACGGGATCCACCACCACTTGAGTTAAGGAGGGTAATATGTAGCGTAAAGATGAAATGGAGGGTGTAGGGGCCAAAAAGCTCTTTCCTTGCTGTGGCCACCCTGAGTCTCAATAGCTATCATTCCATTATCTTTGGCTACCGGAGCAAACGATCCTGAGTAGGCAGCATAGGCTCCCCGTGGTGCCGTTATTTGACGATTAGAGCCTTTCGTGTTTAGAACTATATGCCGTTTCGTTAGTGGTGACGAAATAAAGGGTTCTGCGATCTTTCTAGTGTAGACTATACAACGACAAATGCGCACCTTGAGTCGGGTGTAAAGTACAGTTGGCGAGGTTGCACCAAGAAAGATGGGACTGGCCACGCTTCCTAAGGCCAATTCGAGCAAAAGAGGGATGATGATAAGCCTCGTCCTACTAACTGATAGCGTCTCCGAGTAATCAAACATAGCATTATTAAGGAGAAATAGTATCGTTTTTATCGTGTAAGATTCAGGACTGGGGAATGTAAATGGTTCTGTGAACAGAAGGCTGAATACACCACGATACAGTACTTGCGTGCACTCAGAGTACATGACATCCGAGACCTGCTATCTTCTTGGACGCTCTCACCCCGATTGGCCTCACCGTATTCCCTCTTGCAGGGTGATTAAGTGAGATCATCTATTACCACGCTAAAGAAGCTGACGCGTCCTTTCTGCGGGCTAGCGAAACCGCTTACGTTTTACCAAAGTGTTGCCAATCAGGAAGAAGGCTGCGTATCTTTACTTGCGTGGCATGTTGGAACTAGCCGCGGCGCAACCCGATGCTTGGGCTCTGATGTAGCTTCCTTCTTTTGCAAACTGCCCTCCCCCCATGCCACCACTGGCGATCGGCTTGGCTTGGTAGCGAGAGGGGCAGAGCAGAGCCTTGATGGCATCTCCGACTCTCTTGATGCACTTGGAGGCGCGATGTAATAATTCTTTCGTGGTAATTTGGTCTTGGAGAGCCTTACGCCACGCCAGCCAGGGATAAGCGCCTAACGGAGACCTGAAACCTTGGCTTCGGACCCATGCCCCATGCTTAGTAGATGCCAAGCTTTGTTAATACGAATGCCGAGACGGGCACCAGGACGACTCCCGTGGGTATGCAGTAGCATCTCGTTGCCCGCCCTTTAGCTCAATTTACGTGATCATCGGGGTCAGATATCCAACCATGTTGCTTAAAATGAGGTGGGGTATTTGCACAAAAGCATTCAAGATGGAGAACAAGAACCGTCGGAGTATCTTCGCTAATGCCAGTTACCAGTATTTCCCCTCATTCACGCAGTGACGATCTGTGTTTTAGACCACGCATGATCTCCACGAGAATCAGGAAACAACAGTACTTAGTAATCGAGCTATGTGCCCCAAGTAAGTCTGTGGGCTAGAATACCTCGCTCTTTAAATATCAGTTCATCAACAGACTACTGCTGCTCGTTATCGTTTACCTAGCCTTGGATTCTTTTAGCACGCTCGATGCGACAATCTGTCTCTCTGACATGCAGAGGTGGCAAGCCGAATTGCATCAAAGGACGTGCAAAGCGATGGTGGCCTGGCATGTCACTACGTTCTCATTATTGGATGTCCAATACCCATCAGCTCTGATATACGTAGGCATTCGCCGCGCTTCCCAAACTTTATTCTGGGTTACCGTGAAATATTCGCCGCGATTAAGGCGACAGGTGTGATCAAATACTGGTCTATGACGAGCGCAAGGAATACCAGCTCGTCATCACTGAAGGACAAATGACATTACGTCATTTGACGCAGAGAGACTAATCCGAGTCAGCAGCGTTGGTAAATTCTACAGCCGTCTGATTAAAAAAATTAGAAAACCTTTCATAAGATCTTTAATAACTCTTTAACGGATATTGGCTCGCAAAATATGAAGACCTTCCTAAGCACTCTAACTCTCGAGATCCTCACGCTAGCAATACTCAGAAACATAGCGGTCGTGGGTAAACCGACTACTTCGATCTTCCTAAAGCCAAGCGTGGAAACCACCGAGGATATTCAAGCAACCATTCCACGGGCAATTGAAGAGTCAAGTGTACCAGGGGTAGGATTCAGCCGTATCTTTCAGATATGGCTGGAGAATGTCAATTTCGAGGTATGTGCCAGTTCTAGCCTGTTGGGACGGTAGGTTGTAAAAGTCATATAGGACAGGCTCATATATCAGTGACAGACAGCAGCTGTCAATAAGGACATGCGCTGGCTCGCCGATCAGGGTATTTTGCTCGACAATTACTACGCAGGTGAGATACTAAGTTCTCGAAGTGATCGCGCCGCAATTAACACATTTTGCGGTCACCCATCCGTCGCAACCCAACTATATTGCCGCCGTGGGAGGCGACACATTTGGTTTACAGAACGACGGCTACCATCCCATCCCGGCTAACATCTCTACCGTCATTGAACTCCTCGACACCAAGCAGATCTCCTGGGCTGAATATCAAGAGAACTTTTCGTACAGTGACGCCCAAGGAGCTAATGGCGATGGCTATGTGAGCAAGCATAATCCACTGTCCTCTTACGATGTTATCTCAAGAAATGCAACCCGCATGGCTCGGATAAAGAATTTCACCAGCTTCGAACAAGATTTGGCGGGTAGGAACCTCCCTCAATGGGCATTCTTCACACCAAATATTCGCGATGATGGGCACGACACTGGGCTTGCCTTTGCAGGCAGATGGCTTCACGAGTGGCTTGGTCCCCTTATGGAAAATGAGTACTTTATGAACAGGACTCTCATAGTGGTCACCTTCGATGAGGCCAAACAGCATGACATTCCTAATAAGGTGTTCACGGTTCTCCTCGGAGGCGCCATTCACCCGTCCCTACACGGCACCACAGACAGTATGTACTACAACCACTATTCCACACTGTCTACCGTATCGGTGAACTGGGATCTCCCCTCTCTCGGCCGCTGGGACTGCGACGCTAATGTGTTCTCTGTCCTGGCTAACAAAGTGGGCTACAAGAACACCGACATTTCGTACCAAGGCTTGTCGTGGAGTGTGTCCTACCCCGGGCCACTTAACGATGCACAAGAACTGCCCGGATGGTGGCCGAAACCTGACACGGAAGCCAAGTGCGCAGCCGGCAGAGGCGTCTTGGGATCTGTCAAGTCAGTATGGGGCAGGTCTGGGGGGTCATACAACTACACTAATGTTTATCCTTATGACGACAGTTACCAAGCCACCAAGGGGAATATTCCGGTTGTTGGGGTTAATGATGCTTCTTCATCGATTAGCCCATCCAATGCCGCGCCGAGTCAAACTGGTTCCGCTGGAAGCAAAAACAGCGGTTCTCTGATGAAGACTGTCCCTGTTTTCTTAGCACTGCTGCTGTTGGGTATCACTATAGCTGCGCTTTCTTGACCTAGGATAGTTTATCTAGGCTGAAATTTCGGCTGAGATTATAGAGGCGAAACAACAAAAGGGGGCAGTCTTATTGGCGTTGCCTCACGTCACGACCATACTATATAATGGCTTCCCGGCCTTAGAGGGCTTACTGGGGAGTTCTTCCTTCCTGCGACCGCCTCACGAGACTTGATGTAGATACTATGTAAGGAGCTGTGCTCCTCTTGGATATATGTAACTTGGAACTAACAAAAACACAATTAACCCATTTTTGCTTTAATACTGGCATGCTTTTTGGCAAGGTCGGTGCTAATTTTGCCATCCAAACAGGTATACTGACACCTCTGACCTACGAGAATTTGATAATTACGGAGAAGAATGAAAGGATAGACAGGATTAGAGGAACCTGGTTCTGCCAAAGGATCAGGCCACATGACTAAATAATTCAGTTTCAGAGGGATTGAAACCTTCGCTATAGTTCACATTTCCAGTGATGTTGATGAACCTGAACGAAGACTTCAAGTGATGCGTTATGGTGTCACCGCGCCTTGACGTGTAACCAAGGCCCAATCAGAAATTGAGGTCTACCCCCTGCTATCCTCCAGGCAACCCCCTGGCTAGTGACGTTAGGTAATCTCAATTCTACCCTCGCTCGAAAATCAAGTCTATCCCCTGTAATATGTGGGGGAAATTAATCAATTCTACTACAATGGATTTTGGTATATAGGACTAGGACCAAATTTGTTGACCCCACAACCCCATTTTGGTTGACCATTTGACTCAAATCGCCTCTGTTCGACCCTGTTCCACTTCACTCTCAATTTTTCCCATTAATTGGTTGTGAAGGCTTGGGCTCACACTATGTTGTAGAGTTGGCGTGACGATAACTGGGTCAAGATACATGATCTGACTGGGCACACGCCGCCTGCAGGTGTACCTCCACCGAAGAACCAGCATGCAGCGACTGATCAGTGATCACGGTCGTCATCAGACAGCAAAAGGCAGTATACGCCACACCCAAACCTCTATTCCTCGTGTCCCTCCCGCGTGAGATCTCTGGCTCGACTCGGCATACAATGCAACCAAGACGAGTCAGTATTGAGGGCAGTTTGCGCAGATCTTTCTTTGCCTGCCTTTGCCCTTTCGCCAGCGTCGTTCAATCTTTTAAGGCCATAAACCATCGACAAAATAAGAATGGCAGGAATCTTATGGGGAGTTTCTCACGACAAGGATTAGTAGCATGCCGTTCAGGACGCAAGAAGTGACAAAGGTAGTCCAAACTGCTAGTAGGTATCGTAATGATAGTTGATCTTGCCGGTATATAGTCATACCGAGAGCACTGCACGCGGTGAATAGACTTGAAGCTACACCAATCGTAACGCCTGCGTCAACTTCGGCTCGGAGCTTATGTCGGCCAGTGAAGATGAGTGTGCCGGCAACAAGGAAGAGCAGGAAAGACACTGTGAAAGCGCTAACAGTGCCCCAGAACAAAGTCTTCTCACGGTACAAGTGCTCCTGCTGTTGGTTGAGGCTAGGGAGGGCATAATAGGTGGCAAATCCGGTCGTGGGGAATCCGTCTGAACTGGCATATTCCGCTACCTCGTTAGGCTCGCTGCTGTTCAAAGTCGTGTTGGGGTATTGGTAAGTTGAACGACTAGCGCCAAGTAAAGCCTGTCGCTCCCCAGCTTCGTTATGCTTAAACCAACCCATCGTCTTCTTGAAAGGTCTCTTGAAGATACCCTGCAGATAGTCGAGTCCTGGGAAGCTGGTACTTTCATCTGGATTGATATAAATAGCATATACATCATCATCGCCTGCACATTCACTTCCATTATCATATTCATTCCAGTATTTTATCGGCCCCTCTATTTGGGGCAGAGGTAAGAATTCAAAGGTAGGTTGAGGGCAATTGGCAGGGTGATGGTTCTCCGAGTCAAGGGAGCCCGAGAGAGATTGAGGTAGGCAAGACTGTGCTGGAGATTCTGGCGAGCTAGGTTCGCTTAATGCGGGAGCGACGGCGTTAAGAGTGCAAGTAATATCGTTATATCTATGCTGTAAGTAGGAGAAATCGCAGCGTGTAAAGCTCTTGGGATCGGAGAGGATATTTTCGTATAGACGGGTCCTGAGGGTTATAGACTTAGTCCATTTCTATAGATGAGGAACCAGTCAGTTTATATGTTATCTTAAATGTACACCAAGACGCTATGATGCACCTCGAACTTTTTGGTAATCTTTCGGAAGGCAATAATTTGCGCCTTGATGAAGCGCTCAAGGGCTTGTATATCACTGCCGCAACAAACCAGCTCCCGCTCGTACTTAATGAACCTCCTGTGGTGTTTTATGGAGAAATCATCGGCAAGTTTATCTTGGGCCTTCGACGCCCATCGATCAATATTCTTGGCGAGGTACTCTAGTTTAGATGTCAGTTTAGGCATATCGTCACATATCATCCAAGACATGGCACAGAGCTGCAAGCCAACACCATACCTAACCGGCGCGAAATTTCATCTGCTTTACTTAAGACAAACAGATGAACTCTTTGATGCTGGCAACCAAGTTCCATGTAAAAGCCGTCTTCGAATCGAGACAATGCTTCGTCTTTACGTCCGGGGATAGGCAGGGCAGTGGTCTGATCGCGCGTAGTGTACAGCTTGATCTCATGTTTGAGGGAGTTGTAGTCAAGATTATCTGCGTGGAGAAATAATTCGTTAATGTCATGTAATTAAGCCAATGAGGAGGGATGTATCATACGAAGATTCCATTCTGGAACGGACTCGCGCTCAAGTTGCTCGCCAAACTTCATGTTAATGGGATGTGATAAGGACAACCGAATTGAACTTGGTATGAACTGGAGAAAAGGAGCAGGTAATTGAAATCGTCTTTCCCAAGCTCGTCGCCTGTGACAATTAGAGGATGACTTCCTTTCTTGATGCGATCTCGCTGGAGGGTAAAGTGAGTTGGCAATTGATACGTCGTTGAGAGAGTGCAATGAGTAATTAGGGGAGCTCAAGTGAGGGAAGCAAGAAGAACATCGTGGACAACGCCTGGAACAATTTGCAATTTTATATCTTATTATGTAGCCATTGGGTCATTCACCATTGAACCGCCTGTTAGCACTCTTGTGGAGTCTGCTCATTCACCTCGTGCTTTGTATGCATTGGTGACATTCGCCTGAACAAGATCCTGGACTTGGTAACGCACTTCGGTTCTGCAGTGGTGCTATGTACATCACAGTGAGTACTGTAAGCAACCTAGAGCAGCGCCACACGGCTTCTGGAGAGAGGGAGGGGAGTGGTGGGGCCAGGAAGTTCAAATGGTAGCCTCCGGATGTTTATCATTTCGACGTCATAGTGGATAGTCGAGATCTGATGCTTGACCGTGCGCGGATAAGTTGCGAGATTCTGGATATTTTCTCGATATATTTACAAGGAAGCAATTAAACCTTAGCTTGACAAACCAAAGAGATGCGTACGTCTGGAAGAACCAGGAGGAGTAGAGATAAAGCGGCATCAAAACAGCTGGGACCGAAGCTGCTCCCCAAGGTCGAAGGCTATCTCTTTGAGTGGCACAAGACTGGAACAGGTCAATCGACCCACTTAACCCCATGTACAAGAAGGCTACGAAAGATTTGCCGGAGAAAGCACTGAAAAAGTTGTTGTTCCTTAGTAACCAGTCTACATCTATTCCGGTATAGTCCACCCAATCCAGCTAGTCTAGCTGGCCTGTATCAGCTGGTTTGCTCATCCTGATTGGTCTGGCTCCCTGTCGTGACAGCATTGCAGTCTTGTGCTGCTTAACGAGATAACCTCGGAGAATTGCTCTAAATGACTAAACTATAAAGTTTAGGTGCGGAAAGTCTCAGCTTGTACGTGTTATCGTTTGGCACATGAGGAAGTAAGTTTGGTAGAAGAACCTTGAGAATGTCGCACCCGAGACTTATGCTGCACTCACATTCTGCATGTGATGCGCGACTGAGAGCGGAGCCTATTGTCTGGGCTAATTAACATCGGAAGAGCAAGACATGACGCGCTTTTGTTGAAGCGATCCAGACTTCTGGATCTCTTATTATAAGGTTATCTGTGCCAGTGCTTACCTTGTACCTTTGTAAATTGTGCTATCATCGACGCAAGTATAACCTCAAGGGCAAGCTTCATGGGGTCGACTTACCTTCCACGGAATTCATTTTACCAAAGAAGTCGGAAACCTTGGTTCCGCTTGACTTTTCCGAGTTCCTGGGTGCCTGTTAATGAGTCTAGACGGAGCCCAGGCATGGGATATACGGACTCTGTCGTATGATAAATTGTGTTGATTTGGACAGTGGCGCTCACTCGGTATTCTTCTGACCATCATCGTGCATGTCTCCATTTTTGGTGACCTCATTGTAAGATATGATGTTAGTTGAGCGCATCGGCTACGAAACGAAACATCTGGTTGATTCTTGCTATTCAATCCTGGAGGTGAAGTATCATCCTCCTACAGTACTCCGTCATATGCTTATCTAGGGAAGTTTTAGCTCACCAGGTCTTCCAGTCTCCTTGCCAGCATGGCCCATGTGGTGGCTTGACTGGCTCTGTCTTATCGACAAGAAAGCATGGTGACGTCTCACCAAATGGTTCTATTTCCTTTTTCTGTCTGACGCAGGGAAAGACATTTGATCGCTTCAATTTCAACCACCAAAATACTTGACCAGCAACGCATCAACCAACGGCCAATCCTATCAAGAACCTGCAGGGGTCAAGCTATCAGAGACGCCCGTCCCCTTCATTGTGGCTCGTGTTAACAATACGTGGATGGAATCTAAATTGATGACAGTGTGAATGATGCATCGACAACGTCACCTTCGCCCCAGCTGTTGCTGACATAAATTTGTGGATGCGAATCGCCATCAGCGCATACCGACTTGGTTCTCTAAAGCCAAGAATAAGAATAAGGCTCAGGCTAAAGTGTTCGCGAGCCTGGCTCATTCAATGGCCACTTGGCGATTATATCTGTGATACTCTCCATCGCCGACTTCGAGGAACCTTGAACCTTGTTTCTCTTGGTTTTGATCTCATCTGCTTTACTCATCTTTCCCACTTCATCTACCATTGCTAGCCCCTCGGAGTGTTAACTGCTGTATACATATCGGCAATATCCTGATATAAAGAGGAGTTTAGGCCATGTAGCTGGCTAAGTGATGAATTACGCTAGAGGTTATAACTGTTAATCTTGTATAGTTATAATAGGCTTGAGGCTATTAACTTCTCAAGCTTTGGCCTAGGAATTATTCGCAGATAATTCTGTTAGAATTATCTATATAAATGCAATTTTATAGGCTGTATATTACTATAACGTGTTTGATAAGCATGTGACCCAGACAAGTATGTGACCCAAAAATCCCTCATCCTACAACATTTCTATTTGATCAGATACTTCTCAATAACCAAGCATGCCTCAATCATCAAATGAAGCTAGAATCCTTCTTGCCCTTCAGGCCCTTCAAAATGACCCAAAATTAAGTACTCGACG
>PVQB02000791.1:0-15547 GCA_002980475.2 Fusarium beomiforme | reverse complement strand
CTATGAATTAAGTCAAATGGGTAGTTATGTGAAAGCTTCAAATGGTAGGAAGCTTCGGGATTGGACTAAAGAGGAGAGAAATGCATATATTGACTTCTCGAATAAGGAAGAGGAGCGGGTATATCATACGGTTACTCGTCAGGCTCGGTATACTGGCCGAAGAGGTATTGAAGATAGTATGCGGGCGGCAGAGGAAGATGGTCGGATACAACAGGCATATTATGATAATCAGAGGACTACCTAATAAATTGATTTACCGGCGGTTAATTAAAGAGATATATATATCACTGAAAAGAGCAGAAAAACCTCTACATCCGAGAAATATGCGTCATATTCATCTGTTAATTTATAGTACTCTCTGATTGAGTTACAGAGTCATGCTAAAGTAAAGTGGTATTAGTGAATCAGGGCCATTATGGAGGTATCACAAAGGCACCATCACAAGGCACCATTTCATCTTGAGATGCAAAGGTTACTCATTATAGATACATCAAATCACATTTAACTGCATCAAATGACAGTTGGCACATATAATGAATCAGGAAGTATTGGCTTAAGGGATTATGATGATTCGTATTGATACAGAAGCTTACAGGTGATTCACAAGATCAGTATATGTATAAAAGGCAAGCGTTTATACAGCATTTGACTTCCTTCTTTTCTCAATACAATACAACACAAGAAGCATTCCAATAAGTCTTACAATTACTACAATATCTATCCCTTCAACAGACATGTCTTCCAATACCAACAACAATCAGGCCGTTCAGATCTTTGAGGATAATACGGCCACTCCCTCTGCTCGTGTTCCTTCCAACCAGAACAACCAATTTGTCCTCCAGCCTGCACAATATGCCAATAGCTTGCCTGGGTATATTGGGACTGGTCAGCGTGTGAGAGAGGCTGCTGGATTCTTTACCCCTATTCCCGTTCCAGTTCTTGCCGGCCAGGAGAACCTTACAGTGTCCCAACCAGTGCACAATGTATTCGATGTCAACGGCTGGATGGTTCAGAATACCCCTGCAGGAGCAAATCATCACCTGCACCTTCTTACGCCCCAGCAGCTACATACAGCAAATAACACTACGTTTGTCCCGGCCGGTAATCCAGTTGCTGTGACCACAACACCGCATGGATACCATGTTGAGGGCAACTGGCATATGGGCCAGATTCACAGTGCCATCAATGAACGCATGGCTCGCCCGGCCCCTGATGCTGTGCCTTTCTGGACTTCCAATGGCCTTGTACTTCAAGATCAGGCGTATCGAGCTGGTCCTCCTATCCCTGGGACAATGTGGCCTACACCTGCGGTTGGAATGACTATGCATGTGCCAACAATTCAGGTTGCACAGCAAAACGGGATGCACATTCTGACTGTTAACCCGCAAGGGCATGTGCAGTGGATTTGGCAGGGAAGGCAGTAGAAGGAGAGACTGGTAGTTATAGCTCTTGAGGAATATACGATATTGCTTTGCATATTGTATATCATTGTGTGTGTATAACTTATTACCATATGGGTTAATTTGGCGCATCTACCGCCATTGAATCACTCGCCAATGAAATGGGAATCTGATTCCTTACGTAATGAAAATATATATCACTCAATTGAGCTTTTTTTGCTCGATTTAATTATATAGAATATGCATCTGTATTCAATCGGGGTTGCTGACGTGATGATATCTTATTTGCACGGGTACCCGTGCGGGTATGGATGGCCAGCAAACATATCTATTCAGTGTTGGGCTTCTATCAGTAAAAATATCTATAATGGTTGGATATAAATAGCGCATGCATCAGCATCACCTGCGCATTCACTTTCATTATCATATTCATTCCAGTATTTAAACGGTCGCTCCGTTTGGGGCAGAGGTAAGAGTTCGAAGTTAGGTTGAGAGCGAATGGCGGGGTGACGGTTCGCCGAGTTAAGGAACCCGAGAGGTTGACGTGGGCAAGACTGTGCGGGAGATTCTGGCGAGCTAGGTTCGCTTAATGCGGGAGCGACGGCGTGAAGAGTACAAGTGATGTCGTCAAATCGATCCTGAAAGGAGGAGAAATGGCAACGAGTAAAGCTTTTGGGACCGGAGAGAACCGGAGAGAATATACTCGTATAGACGGGTACCAAGGGTCACAGACCCAATCCATTTCTATAGACGAGGAACCAATCAGTAAATATGTTATCTTAAATCTACACCAAGAAGCCATGATACACCTCGAACCTTTTGGTGATCTTTCAGAAGGCAATAGTTTGCACCTTGATGAAGCGCTCAAGGGCTTGTATATCACGGCCGCAACGAACCAGCTCCCGCTAATACTTAGTGAACCTCCTTTGGTGTTTTATGGCAAAGTCATCGGCAAGTTGATCTCGGTTCTTCAACGCCCATCGATCAATGTACTTAGCGAGATACTCTAGTTTAGTTGTTAGTTTAGACATATAGTCGCAGGCCATCCGAGACGTGGCACAGAGCTGCAAGCTAAAACCATACGCTTCTTTCGCGTCGGCAATGTTCTGGCTAAACTGAAGGTTGGGATATAGTAATCTTAAGTTGCTAAGGTGTTCAATAAAATAGACATAAATAGATTCTCAGAACTGATAGAATAGGTAGAGTTTTGCATATCTTATACTGGTAGCAGGAGACCCACGGATCCAAGGTTGCATCGAAACGTACAAAGAGAGTTAGAGTGTGAAATCTCCTATGCAAATAGAAGAAAACCCACGATCTCGGGATTGCGGTAAGCGTGAGTAACGTGCAAGGTAGACTGAAGTGGGAGACCTACCATGGACAGGAGATCTGCGATCCCAAGAAAGATTGCAAGATCTGTAGAGATGGGCTTCAGTGGAATGTCTTCTGCGGACAGCAGAAGACCTACTGCCCTAAGATTGCATGAGACTGTTAAGAATTTCCAAGTACCTAAGTCGAGACAGTTCTTTCCCTGCAGTTTTCATACAAGAAGGTGTTTTGAGGGTTTTACCCGAGGCTCGGCAGGCGTACACATCAAGTGCAGGAGCAGCTCGAGTGGAGAATTGAGACCGTGTGACTAAGGCGGTCCGACCAGCTGGTGGCTGGGATGTGGATGTTATGTAAGGAGTTGTGCTCCTCTTGGATATATGTAACTTAGTACCAACAATAACATAATCAACCTATTTTTGCTTCAACAGATATATATATTCTCTTTTTCTTTTGACCCGACTCACTGAAGTTTCACTTCAAGCTTATTCACTTCGTTTTCCTGTTGATAATAAGTCGCATTGGTCAACATGTCACCTTACTGCCTCTCGTTTTCGATGTTATATAGTTACGTATTGATATTTGACAGAAAAGCCAGCTCGAAAAAGAACAGGATTACTCTGCGAATGACGGCCTATACCCACCAGCTTATTAAAAAACCCGCCACAAAACGTGTGAAATGAACCAGACACTCGCTGCCCCTGCCTTCCCTGCAACGGCATGGAATAGTTTCCTCTATAAAGCCTTTTGTCGGCATCATTTATATATAAGTCTATCCGCCAGAGGTGAAATTGGCGGATGTCAGGAGTCAAGCGTCTGAAGAAATTTACTCATTACACGTCTTACTTCTTGTCTTCCTTTCTCGATTATAAACATATTCAGTTACAATATGTCCCTAACATCTCTCAGGAATCCAAAGCGTTCAGCGAATCGAAGGAAAGCAAGAAAATGCCTGTGAAAAGTCTCAACCCAAATTATGTCAAAGCCACTCACTAAAATAAAAGCTTGTACTCCGGAAATATCAACACGACAAGCGACATTCTGCGTCTTGTCAGATGAGTTATCCCACTGTTTTGTGCGAGGAGTCTTCAAGATGACGGAGCTGAGCTTGAGGCACTTGATAGGTACAGAACGTATCTTCAACGGTATGACAGGTCCACCGCATATTGGGGACCCAGGCTCTTGGGTCCCCAGGTACCCCACTCTTGCTCCACTAGTACGTCTACGCTGATGAGTGACCTACCCCGTCTCTGCTGGCGCCGTTTGGCCTGTCCCCTCCACCTCACATCCTTTCCGTTCTCGTACGTTCCTCAGGGCACTGCCCACGATACACCGACTGATCGTCACAGCCATTTTTATGATCAATCACCGCCAGGCGACTATCAGTATTCAACCCCAGGTATACCTTTTTTCTGTCTACCACAGCAACTTTAGCGACCTCTGGGCCGGACTATTGACTTGACAAATTGCAGGGAAGCATCCAATACGACACTATTTTCCCACCTCTATCTGAGTTCATCGGCTACTAAATTAACCAAGCTCTTGAAAGCGCATCGCAGTTAACACATCCCTTGCTGGATTACCTCCCGGCGACTACAGCAAAACTGCATCACTTTTCAGCAACCAAGCCTTCATTCACCCAGAGGAGCAGATTCACCTTGCAATCTCCTGGTAGGAAAGTTCCGAACATTTCGTCAGTCCAACGAACCGCACAAGACTCAACTATAACAACCCCTACATGAAGCAAATTTTCATAATCTGTAAATTATCTGTAACCCGCTGTTGCCGGTTATAGCCTTGCTTCGTTTTGGTACGCATATCAATAACTGTCAGGGCTTTCCCTCCAAAGCTAGCATAGCACATTCGATTCGCCACTGCATAACCAACTTGCGATGCTTTTGCGACAACTCGATTCCTGTCTTCATCTGGTTTCATCTATAAATGGTTTTTCTTCGGTGTTGCTAACCGTACTTTATTGCTCTACAGAACACTCTACCGTTGCTAGACGTCTCCCGACCGTATTGCGCGGTCGCCGAACCGTGAAAGTCTTACTATAATGTAGCCTATACTCGCAATTCTTGCGACATCAACAATTAAGCAGTCCTACTAGGGTCTTGCTCCGCGTCCCATTGCTTACGGGGGCCAAGATGCCCGTAAATCAAAGCAGTCCAGAGAAAACCCCGCCGCCACCACCAACAGATTGTTTTCTCCAACTCGATTCCTTTAGCGGCAGTCGTGAAGCGGTGCTAAGCGACCCACCAGAATGGCATAACGACTCAAGCCTCAACGCGACCGCCAACAATCCCGCAGATGGTATGCACTACCTATAGCGAACTTGTAGTAATCTAGAAGAGGCTAATGCAAACCTGTAGTTAATCTCTCCTCCTTCCGGGAAGAGTCTGATTTATTGGATACAGTGAAGCTACACTTGCACACTCGGCATCAGGTCGACCCTTTTGGACCTATCACAGCGCACAGCAGTAGCTCTGATGACTACCGCAGCGCCATCGACGACATAACGCTCGAGATTCAATAACTAAAGAAGGAGCTCAAGCGCTATAAGCAACCAAGTCCGGCCTTACTCCATAAAGACAAGCTGTTTGAGATCAAGATTTATGGGCTTCCCCAAAAGAAAAAGAGAGAGCTCGAAACCATACTGAGATCTTGCCGCGGATCACGATAGGCCTCCAGAGGCTTCATCATCGCAAAAATGGGAAAAGATATCATTCCAAAATCGTGATCACAGATATTCCAAATATAGAGTTCATCGCAGCCATGCTCCCTGCTCTCCAGGTTCCAGCCTCCGACCGGCTGACTCCGCCTACGCCTCCGTATCAGCCGGCGGCGAGTCTTCGAGAACGCCGTTTTACCTCCCTATCTTGCCTTCAACCAAATCATCACATGGCAAGGTGGAGGATTATCTACAAGATGTTCCTGACGGGCTGTATCCGCAACATGTAGTCATGACAGACAAGGAGCGGAAGCGTCTTGTTGTTCGTCGTCTCGAGCAGCTCTTCACTGGCGGAAGTGACAGTATCATTATCTCAAAGATGCCACCACTGCGGCCGGATGGTAGCTTCCTTATGGCGCGCTCTGTAGTGGATGCACAGGTGGCGGAACCATCCTCCACCCACGAACCACCCATTCATGAAACTGAGCCTATCCGGGAAGCCAGAATCCTCTCTCTAGAACATAAATCTCGCGCTTGGTTAGATCAGTGCCTTATGAGTAACCATGGGTCGGCTTCTGACCCCGAAAATGACAACAGGGAGACAGAAGGCAATGATACAGGCTTGGTCTCATCTACCAAGCCGTTTCCCCCACTTCCGCTTCTGTCAAAACAGAGACCAACACGACCTCGTGATTTGGACCCTGATCGTTCTCAGATCCCATCTGAGACTATGAACTATATTTGACACTCGGACTTACTGTCGCCCGACATACTGCCTGGACAGAAGAGTATCCAAGACATCAACCTAGACGCTGAAGGCTGGGTGTCCTTGAACCTGCTATACAATTTGGCCCAGCTCCACTTGATTAATGTAACTCCTGGCTTCGTTCGCGCCGCCATATTAGAAATTAGCAACAAATTTCAGCTATCCACTGACGGGCATAAAATTCGATGGCGAGGCGGATTCAAAGATACCAAGTTCAGTAGCCACCTCTCTAGCTGCCTCGCAAAAGAGTCCTTCTGTCGATGATGCGGAAAAGAAATGTCAGCATCAAAAGACTAGCCCGTTCATTAGTAATGAATCCCAGTCCGGCAGCTTGAGTAAGGATGTGACTGCATTTGATCCGCAGTTTTACGCTCGAGTTGACAGTTTCCGTTACAAGCCACTGTTTGTTCGGGAGGGATCATCAGATGCGAACACTTCACAGGACGCGTCGGTTTGCTCGCCTATAGCCGTGGATGACGATAATCCTGGCGAATCGGGCTTAGGCTTGACTCTGGAGGGTCGGCTGGCAAATTGCAACGCTGCGAAGGTGCTATCACATACTACAGCAGCGCACCGTTCTGCACTGATTTGTCGGGTGATCCAGTTGATGTATCACCGACTATTCGCATGCCCTGGAATGACCAAAAACAGGAGGATCCTCAGCAATCATCAGTCTTCATTTGGTCTCTGACGAATAACATCAGAGTCCTCCATCAGCTATAGGTCAGTAACAGATCGAGACCAGGGCCTTCGTCAGCTGACTTCAGCCATGCATGAGAGCGATGACAAAGATCAGGGTTCGATAAACAATGACTGTGAAAAAGCTAGCGACATCGAGCTGGATTTGATATGGAACGACGATCAGCAGCAGTATATGTCGCAGCAGCAGCCTTCGGAACCCTGCGGACTTGGCGATGTTTTCCCCAATGATCGCTTTATCGTGATTGTCGATACAAAGCGGCCCAAAAAAGATACCTTCCCACAGGCTTCTAAATCTCAGACTAGGATGCCCAACGAAAGCATAGAAGGGACCATTCATCAAAGGGCGGCGACGTTAACCTCATGCCCTGTCCATGTTGGTTCAGAAACAAACGTAACCGAAGAATCACCGTCTATTGAGATTGAGTATCTGTTAGAGCGTGCCAGGAGATCAACGCCAGTCCCACTGCCAGCACCTGCTATGTACTTTCCGCCGTTTAGCGTTGATAGTTCCACGTCTGGCGAATATGATGAGCTGTCTATAAATGTACATAACACAGGATCGTAAGATCACATGAGCTTACCGTCTTAACTTATCCCAACAGCTGAAGCATGATCTGTTAAATTGAGATTGTTTCAGATTACAGTGTGGTGCAGGTTCCGAGTTAGCAAGCTATCAATGTAAATTTCCTGAAAGCAGCCAAAAGCGGCTTGAATGCAGCGGCTATTACACATTGCAAAATTAGGAGTAACACGACCCTTGTTGCAAATGGCAGATACAGGGTAGACTACACTCAGAGAATGGCTGCTCGACTTGACAGGTATGTTAAGAAATGTATTTTTAAGTTCGGGTGGATTGGACGAGCTGCTGAGAATCGCAGCTGATATCAATTGCTTTAATGTCTAAGTTCGGGTTCCCGATGAGAGGATCGAGCGGCTGTACAAAGCAAAACAGCCAGTCTGGGAATTGGGAAGTCAGTTACAGGGGACCCAGGGAAAAATGCAAGTCGACTCTCGAAGCCAAGCTTTACCGACCCTAGAATGGGGCTATGTATGATTCAGTTTGTGCCGTCGAGAAAGATATCGACGTTGATCAAACAACTCTAGATACTAGCTTAAAGGAGCATGTAATAGAGCCAAGGCCACGGGGAAGGTCAAGAGGGAATAGGTTTACATTCTCTACGTACGGGCACAAGCATTGCAAGATACTGTCGCGTTACGACTCCAGTAGAAGGGTGCACCAAGTAGGGGTCCAGGGTTGTGAAATTCATACTCGGGCTATAACGAGATCAAGCTTATGCATTTACCAACCACAACCTCCGGCTTGTGACGGAGCTGAAAACTAATTTTATCACCTCGTTGTAGCGACATGATGTCTGACTTGCTCAGGGCGTAGACAGGGTACAACGATTTGACCTAATACATTATCGGGTATCACCCATGGTCAGAGCGGCCGAGCGAGCCGTGAAGATTATTGGTCATCTGCAGGCATCCACTCGGCGAACCGGCGGTGTGTCGGAGCATGACGAACCATGACGCGAAATGTATGTAATTTTCGTCTGTAACAGAAGAAGCACGATTATTATGCCCCACTCTATTGCCATTCCTGACCTAGGCTCATCCCCACCATGCCCCCCGTTTTAACCCGAACCCCCTGAATCCAACCAAACCGAATCACAAGCCTGTACCCCGTCTCCCCGAGATTCTGGGCTTCACCAGGGATTATAAGGGTCAAGGGCCGCCCTCGCCGTGCTTTGACGCAATTTCCAAGCGGTATCGTGCAGCTTCGGGCTGGAAACTGGGATTTGATAAAAAGCTACCCTGATCTCCCTCATCGAATCATGATACCTGAGTAATGGCTGCCGGTCTCGATCTGGTTACGAATTCTCCACAACCCCTGCTGTCTCCCAATAGCAATTTACTATCTCAATCCTCTAATCGTAGCTGCAAGCAGCGATTGGCGGCTGCCAACGTGCATGTTCCCGAACGGGACTTGGCACTGTAATGTGATGTTAGTAGATGCCCTATCCTGGGTAAGAGTTCCGTATGCAAGGGAGGTGGAGGATAAGTAAACACTGCCGATGATATGTTTTCGCGAGGTCCCATGACTGCCGTTTTCACTTTCCTCACTGACATTCGGACTTTTTCTGAAGAATTGGAGGATGACTCAGGCAATGGCACCGAGCACTCCACCAATGCGATGGCATAGATGACATGCTTGTTGGCGCTATCATTAGTCGCCGGAAACCGCATCCTTGTCCCTACCCTTTTCTCAGCCATGTCAAGTCTAGACCGTTCTATTAGGAACTATTTGCAGAAACCAACTGGTAAGACTTGGCAGGCAGTATGGCTTGTTTGAGGTCTATTACCTATACCTTGAATGTGAAAATTGAAACAGCCGTTTACCGGGGAATTAAGGTTTCTATTTTGCTTTGGCCAAGAACGGGCCTTTATTTTTATTTTATGTTTTTTATTCTTAAAACAACAGTTTTCCCTGTAGAGAGCGAAAGTGAAAATGGAGGCCTTATGGTGTCTCTACACAGACTAGATATAATAGTTGGCCCATCACAAGACCAAAAGCCAATATATTCCCGTTGGGGGACTGAGCGGCGCCAGCAACAGCGTTACATCAGCAGTTCACATTCTTTTCCCCTGCGATGATATCAAAGCGAGATCGAGTGGTCAGGGGTTCGGGTAAGGGGTGGGGTTAATTCGTATCAAGTTTCAGCTCCCTAGTTCCGAGGGAGATCTCACTTGCTAGCGCTTTCACAAAGTTTACATGCATTCCCTCCCAATTAAGCTGGGGCCCATAGTCCTAACCCTTGGGGAAATCATGTTATTGACTCGCGGACTGGGAACATTCTCATGCCCGCTGCCGGGATTTCCGTGAATATATGGTTGAATGAGGAACCCGATCCATACACACTTCTGATGGTGGCATCCCCCGGGCTAGGATATTTTGTTGCTCGTGACCGAGATATTCCAGCTGTGGGCTGCGCCATTTTCGAGAAGGTGTCCAGCCCTTCTTTCCCTTTGATGACCTAGTTTTAAACAACACAATAGACGTGGAAGGCTGGAATAGCTCTAGTGGTGCTAGGAACAGTATGTTTATATGAAAAACGCTTTTTTTCTGTATTGTGAGGCACAATGTCGTGCCCCATTCTTGACTCGACTTTAGGTCTTAAAAGATCTCGCCGCCGTAGGCACTATATGCCTGCGTTTCTTCAAGTATTTAATCCACATTTATCAATTAAATTGAGAAAAATTTATGTGAGGACTTGCTTGAAAATACTTTATGAAAATATTTAATCCGAAACGTACTCCTCGTATGCTGATATTATTACATGACAGGGGCGGTGTGACTGGCTTTCCTAAAGGTTATGCCGTGTAAAGGAACAGAAAGAAGCGCCACATATTCTAATTAAGATTAGAGTTGGACAAGACGGTAGCCCGGGCATTGCAGTGAGGTTAATAAAGAAATTCAATACCAGCGACGAAAAAACATAGCTAAACGCCAGCCACAACCACGTAGATATTGACTATTGGACTGGCTGGTTTATTCACTCTCATGTGCGCATTGTGTTGCTCAAGTTTATAAAAGTAACGATATCATGATGAATGTAAAGTAGATGGAGAGACGGAATTTCGGGGGGACGGCTATGAACTCCGGGATCTTTTTTTCTCTAAGCGGGGAGGGTCCTTCTTTACTAAATATTATCGGTCGCGGTAAATCCGTGCTGGCTGAAGAGGCCCTTTTTCGCGTGTGGTGTATTTGCTTCTTCAACTCTTGATGTTTCCGCGGAACCCTGCAAAGCTAGGCCACATTGGTGGTTGACAGATCGATTCGGTTGTCATGCCTAGCCAGTGACATCTATCTAATCTGAAGTCCAATATAAGAGCTGCCACAACATCCTCTCTTGATTGAGTCAGTCACGCCCATGATAAAAATCGGGTCGCTCACAGAGCAGTGATTCTGCTACCATCTCTAGACAAACCGTCTTCCTCAACCATACCAGTACCCGTAACATCAATATTGCTAGTCTATCTCAAGCCCTTTTTTCGGAAGACATTACCAGGCACTCTCCTACTACAGTTACAGCGACCCTTACTACACCGACCACTCACCATAAAACAGAACCAGTTTGTATTCGGACTATTCTCATCCCTCGTCCAGCGCTCAGCTCTCCAGCATGGCATCTTCTGTTGAACCCCGAAAGCATGCCGACTACCATGTGTCTCCGAACCGACAGTTACTGCCCTCCATCTCAGAGGTCATTCGAGACACTAAGCAAGCCACTTGTACTCATAGTTCTCTCTCCAGCATCCAGACTGACCCCAGACTTTCCCTACCTCTCGTATCTGTCCGTCGACCGCTACCCAAGACAGGGAAGAACCCATCTTTGCATCAACTTCTCTCGACTTCATCCTTCCCTCCCCGACAACAAACCCTACCTGCCTTCTCGGATCCTCTACCGCCAACCTTCACCAGCCTTCAATCACCTCTTCCTGTCTCTGGCTGTTACCAGACTCTCTCAGTTAAGGCGGACATCCCATCCCAGCATTGCCAACCCCAGCGGCAGGTGACGCAGGAGCCTCATCCTCTTTTCAGACAAGTACATTCTCCCTCTGCTCCACCATCCCCACCTCCAGATCCGGTTTGCTCTCAGCCCCGCCCACCACCTCCTGGCCAGGTACGCCTTGCCCCTTATCCGACGCCTCCCAGGCAAGACTTTGCTACCCAAGCCGGATATGACGCCTCAGTCAACAGACACCCTAGGAGCTGGAGCTACCGAGATTCTTTAAATCAAGTGAGTTAACATAAACGCCGATACAAGTTCGGTAAAACTAACTATATCCAGATTAGTTCCTCATCCTGCGCCATTCTTAACTGTGCTGAAACGTATAACCGCATTGCTTTGGAGCAGCACGGGGTTCACGTGATCCCAGAAAGGTTGTTAACGGAATGGGAACTCAGAAACATGCTCAGTAACATGGAGCTCATAAAGCGTTCTCTAGAACATATTAAGGACTTGGTGCAAACATCGATCCAGAATGATCGGGATCATGAAGGAGCTAAGATGAAGGTAGAGAACCATGCACCTATCTCCGTATATTCTATGCAGCCCTCATCTGGCACAACAGGAACCAGGAAGCAACTGGCAGTAAGTTGAGTTATTAGAGGGGAATACTCAAAATTGACTTATTGACAGTATGCGTCCCAAACTGGCAGATGCAATAAATGCGGCCGAACCCAGACCCCTGAATGGCGCCGCGGACCTGATGGATCAAGGACACTGTGTAACGCATGCGGCTTACACTATGCAAAACTAAAAAGGAAGCGTCGAATTAAACCAGGTTCAATCCGTCCGGAACCCGAAAAAGCACTCCAGCTGCGAGGCCCAGAGTTGCTGCAGGATGGCTTAGGCCCAGGAGCCGCCATTCCATATCATTTCTCGACTACAGTACACAATAGATATTCTCAAAATCATCTACCATTAAGAGATCATCCTAGGGCACTTTCACGTTCATGTTTGATGGGTACTCGGGGCTAGCCTCGCTCATACCGCAATCCAGACATGTACTTGTACTTGATTTTGAGCCGTCAACGTTGGCCGATCCCTGTATATATGTTTGCAACTCTACGGATGCCTAGGATCTGGGAGTAAGGCCGCAGCATTTCTATTATTTATTAGCTTGTTTCTTTTTACGCATCGTTAGGACTATTTGATGCAGAGAAGATAGATTTCGGTTTACCTAAAGATCCTCTTGAGACTCTCCTCAATAGAGCGATACCAGTAACTACGCCTTTATATATACTTTGATAGGCTTATTCCTTTCGAGCTTAAGCTACCGTTACTATTAGTCACTAACTCACGGTAAGGAAACTATACTAGCTAGCTACGGTACCTATTACTCCTTTCCCCAATATTAAGCCTCGCTAGAGTGATTTTTCACAATAGTTACAATATATGGTAGTTTTAATTACATGCTAACACTAACATACAAACAAAGACGTAAGTGCCCACGAGCTTGTCGAGCGTTCGTATTAGGTGTAATGAAAAACTTCTTCTGGCTAGTGAAAGGGGGCGATATACGGGGCCAGCAGAGCGTAATTACTATATCTTAGTTCCGAGACTTGCTGTGCATGTTTGATGATGTTTAGCTATTGGGACAGTGAACACTATGATGCAGTCGCTGCTGGGCACTGGTTTGGGGGAAAACCCGTCACATCCTGGTAAAAGGAGTCTGTAATTACGTTGAAGTTTCTTCACTTTAGACAATTAGTGTTAGGCACTACACTGCAACATAGACTACTATTACTAAAATTAAAGACTTAATACTACATCAGCCTACATTATACTTCTATTAAGAGTATTATATATAGACTTTGCCATGTTCTACAAACCTAGCTCATACCTTATAGCCAAAACTCTCAGTAGCAAGCAGTGGGCTTGAAAGATACTACCAAATTGGGCCAGAGTAGGTGGACGACCCTATTCGGTGGTAAATTGTTCAAACAACATTTTCCCGCGTACAGACACTCGAGGGCCATGGCAAAGCGGTGAACACGGTGGCCTTCTCGGCGGATGGCCAGCGGCTCGCCTCGGACTCACGGGATACAACAGTCAAGGTCTGGGATGCAGCAACGGGCGCGTACCTGCAGACGCTTGAGGTCGGCAGAAAAATAGTTCACCTTTCATTCGATCCAACGACTAAGTCATGTCTCCTTACCGACATTCGATTTCTGAACCTAGATCTGTCGCGTGTTATCGATAATCAATCGAGTGACGCAATATTACAAGGTGTTCGCTACTCTGACTGGGGTATAAGCACCGACGGTGTATGGATTGTAAAAGATGGAAAGAATATGCTTTGGCTATCCGCGGAGTATCGAGCGTCGAAATCGGCTGTGCTGGAATCAACGGTCGCTATCTGCTGCCTTTCAGGTCCTGTACTAGTAATGAACTTGCTTTAGAGAGTAGGTAAAGTTGCCACTTTGGTTACACGCAGCCTTTTCCGGTTCTCAGCAGCGATCTACGCAGTTGGTAATGTTTGATTCCACGTCGCGAAGCTGCTATAGCTTTGGGAGCAGGAAGCCCCGCAAGCAACTATTTCGTACCTTAGCCAGCCAGCCCTGTATTCACTGAGCTTCGAGTGTGCTATAGAAAAACGCCAGCGTTATTTCTTTGTCTCTAATTTCCTTTTCACTTTGATCTCGAAGGGTCGTAGGGACCGAACAAAACTTGTATTGGAAGGGACTGAGGCGTTCTTGCCATCTATGGCCTACTAGACCAAACGGAAACTGTCTAGCGTCGTGAGTCATGTGATTTATGGTTTTCTTTATTTACATTTGAAGACATCGGCCATTCTGTGGATGGAGTTGTCGTTTGGTCAATGCTTTATTATACATTGAGACAGAGACTCATGGCTGCGGAGACATACAAATTGCTTGTAAGCAAAGCGATTGACCAGCTCGCAAAGTCACCTTTTTCTAAGGATATTCAAAGCGAGAAGGCACGCCTACGCCGAAGACGCAAAGATCAAGTCAGGAAGACTTGGTTCCGGGAACAGGCTGTAACCGATATCGAACGACAACTAGCTGGCAAGACATTTGAGGATCCACCAATCTCGCCATCGGATGAAGATGCTCATCCAGCCCAGAAACGTCTATACGAAGCTTTAATAGCCCCAGCAACCAACACAATCGAGTCCGAATGTCGTCGCTGTAATTCAGCGTCATGTCTTACTGTTCTATCTAAGAATCGCCCCGGCCTCCTATAACCAGATCCAAAGCAATTGCTACAACAAAAGATGTATCCAATCTTAACGACAAAGCCACCAAGGATACCACAAGCATCGCTTTGAGTAATGCCATAACTTCAGTCTTTACTAAAAGCCTGACAGAGCGAAGTTGGGGGTGCTTTCTCTATGTTGGTCGGACCACCACTCTCCTACTCTTCTATTCCTAATTGTCGCGTACCCCTGTCTACTTCTCAGGTGCTTGACTATCTCCGGTTTATTCCCATTTATTCCATAGCGACTGATTTGTCCCATTTCGATTGACAATCGGCGCGTCACACACGCGAGTGAACGCGTACTTTAGCTTTCATAGCTTATCCACCCCAGGTATCATTCGCAGACGATTCTACTGTACCAATTACCCCCAGTATCAGGTCCTGATACACGAAATCATGGCCCCTGCGTTTACGCTTTATTGGGTTATTATTTAAGCTGGAGCAACCCCTAATGTGGTGAGAAAACTATAGAGAACATATGTTTACAAACGCCTACTATCTGTTATACCTAGTTTTAGGAGCGTAAAGAAGTAACTAATAACATTTTCCTAAATGAACTTGACCTAAAGTCTTCCTCTATAAACCTGCTCATTAAATCAACTCTACCCTATATAAAGTGTAGCAGAAACATCAACTCTAATACAATTGATATTATTATTAACTACTAGGGGTATCCCATCCACGCCAACACCAGCTTGATAAAGCGTACATCCCTAATATTACAACTTCAAGCATCACTCACAACAATGAAAACCCCACAAAGAGGGCAGTTCGCAGAGCGTCATCCCCGAAACCTGCTCAAGCATGTCCAGAGTAGCTTGCCAACCAGGTTCCAAGAACTGAGACATAACCACCAATTGTTTTGCTGCCTTATCAACTCCCTCCTTCT
>PVQB02000789.1:41064-61567 GCA_002980475.2 Fusarium beomiforme | reverse complement strand
GAATGGAGCTGTGCTTGTGCCACAGGACCTAATAAGAGTTGCTGAGAGTATAGTACAGTGCTGCGTTGTGCTGTGTGTTGGCCGATGAAGTGGTTCCGTTCCCATCACATACACATCCACACATGCAACTTATTACCCCCACAACACCACCGGGAAGTCTTTTTGCAAGGCCCGTCGGGTCAGGTCAAGTCAAAGACACCCTACCCTCCCTCACCCTCCTCTTGTATTGACCCCACTGAGGCGCTTGAGCGTTTTCCTTGACAAATTTGATCTCGGGAACCCTAGTCCACTCCGTATAACATGTCAGTTCTCTAGGTTCTGTCGTCTTCAGATGTTTATAAAACGGGCCTCCCTCTCCCCTTTCTCCAGATGTTTGTTCTGATCAACACGCAACACAGTCCTTCGGTTTCAGATTACATCTTTGTCTTCGGACGATCATTCCTTTGACTCAAAGCTTCTCATTCCTTTTGGAAGCCCAGTCTATCACAATCCCTGATCAACTTTGAACGAGCTAGTTCTCGACTACCAACTTACTCCATCACTTCGGAGTATCACAAGTTCTGATTCAGTCCTTTATCAGACACTGCTTAAAAACAACACTCTTGTCTTGAAGACAATCGAGAATTCTTCATCATCCCCATCCCCATCACAAAACTAAGACAAACCATCAACATGAAGTTCGCTGCTGCATTCATCGGCCTCGTTGCCTCTGCCACCTACGCTGCTGCTGCCTCCGTCACCTTTGTCACTCTTGACGACAAGGAGCGCACCATCATCTTCACCCCTGACCCTGGTTACGAGGGCCCCGAGTCCGTTACCGTCAGCTCGGCTCAGGAGGTTACTGTTAACTTCCCTGACAAGTACATTGGCAACTTCTACGCTGTCCAGAAGGGTCAAGAGGACAAGCCTGGCATGCTGGGCGAGGTCACCTTCGGTGGCTGGAATGGCAAGACCTATTTCGACGTCTCTGCCATCGTGGACCCCAACGACAAGGACAATGTTAAGCAGATGTGGCCCAAGACTGCTGCCACCCCCATGTCTGGCTGCGAGACCTTCCCCTGTGACAACTGCTACTGGCTCCCTGATGATGTCCAGACCAAGGTCACTGACGAGGTCGATCTCATCACCACTCTTGGAGATGGTGCCAGCCCCTACCAGGCCAAGTCCAATTAAACTTCCACATCGCCAATTCCCCGGACGGCCCTTGATTTTCACTTCTTCATCTTCCCCTTTTACCCTTTCACGCTGCGGCGTTGAACACCGCACTGACGATGACATGAATCCCTTTCTACAATACACTATGCGATTCTCGTTTACATACCCTGAAAGATACCCCTCGCGTGTTGCAAGAAGCAAGAACCGAGGCCTTTCTTTATAGACCTTTGGGCTGGAGCAGTTGGCGCTTTTGGATGGATTACACAGGCAAGACAAGGACAAAACAGGACTTGAGTTCTATCCTTTGGGACTCTTGACACGGAGCAGGGTCACTCTTTTCCGCTCTCGTAACATCAAAGGCTTGATGCCTCTTGTATCAGCAAGAGGTTGAGGCTGGCACTCGCTCTACATTCTTTGAATATCTTCTTACACGTTGGAATCTAGACCAACTCCGGAGAGATTTTTACATACACTTCTCTGTATATACTTTACTTGAGGCGCAAAAGCCTCTTTACAAAAAAATGGGAAATTCTCCCTTTTGGACAACGAACTTTAGACTTTAGACCTGGACATAGACTTGAGAACATAGAATTTTGACCTGGAGGCATTCAATATTGATCGGCCCAGCCATTGACGAAAAGCAAATTGAGGTTTGATTGTGTACGTAATGAGGTGACAAAGCAAAAGCCACATGCAGATTTGAAACAACCCGGGTCTTTAAAGCCTTCTCCTGTTCTGTCGGCACAATGGCTCGTTGACTTTTTGAACAAACCTCCTGCTTACTCGGAAGCCCTGCAGGTTCTTTCGCTTGTGGGCGAGAAGAGAGGAGAGAAGAACACGTCAGTTACGCATCACGGCCTGATGTGTCTACGGGAACAGGGTTGTGCCTGGCGCCCCTGGCCCTGACCGGAATGTAACGTGGGCTGCATGCAAGTTTCTAATCTCACGTAGGTACAGTACAGAAATCTGTCCTAAAATATCTGTCAGCAAGTTGCGTTGTGATCTTCAAGTTGACACTGAGTGACCACTCTGCTAGCTGGTTGAAGTAAAGGAACAATGTGAAAACTGAGATTACGCTCAACATGCCTTCATAGGAAAGGAACTAGGGCAGAAACAAGTACGACTGAATTGAGTTTTGACCGATCCTGGTGTCGTTGATCAACCTTGATCGCAGATCACGTACCCTTGTTAAGTATGATCGATTACTCCAACATTATAACCGCCGAGCCTGGGCTTCGGCCAACTTCTTTACTGACTTACGTATAAAAAGCCACAGGAGCCGGAGTGTCGCTATTATTTACGCGCCTGCGTGTGTGCGTGCGACTACGGGAAAATCTGTTGAACAAATATGTGAGTACCATCTGGTGGAAGTTAACTTGAATGGACGGACATGTGGCGGTTGTTGGCTTCTAATCCATCACGCCAACCCGGTCCGTGCTTTCGGGAGATTGGCAATTTTTTGAGGAGGGATTGTCGCTAACAAGAAGACTACATATAGACCGTTTTGAAGGACGAAAACAGAGAAGAAATGGGCACTATCGTCGAGACTAAAGCATCGCCATCTGATCTCACGAATATTGAGATATCATGATGTTAACTTCCACAACACCGTGTAAAAAAAGCATGAAAAGTGCCAGAAACACATTGCGCCAACAGGGTCTGCTGAGATATCGGAAATCCGACCTACCGGTTCTCGCTAAGACTTGACAGCTTCTTCGTGCCGGAAGTTTAAACCTCTCCCCATGAGTAAGTGCGGAACCATTCAAGAGAACATAGCTTGGCGGGCACAGGAGAGGCGTCCGGCTGGGGCTTAAGACTGGAATGTAGTCCTCTTGGAATGCGGGTTGCGGGAAAAATAATGAGCTTAACGCCAGGCGTGATAGCTAGCTCACATAAAAGTCTCAGCTGTGGGAACATACCTACTGGTAGTGGTTCCGGCGAATCTTTTACATCGAATCATCGTCTGCGTCCTCACTTGCCAAAAGTGAGTCGAGTTCGGGCGTCAGTGTCAACAATGTTACACGCGGTGCTTGTCTTACAAAGATAGGCACTTCGCACAACTCTCCGTGGCACACACCTCTTCGGTCTGGATTAGTTCAGCCCCCAAAATTGGCGCTTATTCAAGTTGCCATAATATCTACTTCTCCTCCTTCTCCGCAGTGGATTCTTTTGCAGGAGCCGCCTCGGTCTCTCGAGTTCCATCGTCCTTCCTTCCATCTGCGGGCTTTTCTACGACCGGCTCCACTGTCTTGACCTGCTTAGACGTGACAATCTTTTGCAGGTAGTCTCCCGTATCCCCGAAGCCATCAAGTTTTCCGAGTTTTGCCGTGAGGAATTCAATATCATTGTTCATGCTAAGGATGGTTAGTTGGTCTACCAGCTAAAACCCAACGGATCGTACCTTTTCAGGCCAGCTTCAGTCTTGGGATCTGCATCTCTAAAACTTGATCCAAGTTGATCCCTGTAGCTGGCGAACACAGGAAGCATGATCATCTGGATTGATGTCTCAGGAAGATGCTTGGTGAGGACACGATGCAGAGTAGTTGTCTCCTTTGCCAGAGTTTCCATGTATGAATGAACGCTCTTGTCTCCATCCGCTTCCCAGTCGATTGTCTTCATCGTTCGTGAATGGATGGCTGCTCGGCCGCTCATGATTTCAACCAGCTTCTGGTAGATACTATCTTGGTGCTCTTGTAATAGTCGCCTAATCTTGTCAAACTCGCCCATAAGATTCGACACACTCGCTCCAGATCCAGCATGACGTCGTACAAATTCCCTGACGTGTGGGATCAGAGTTGCGGTGAAGGAGAGGGCCTGGGAGGCCAAGGCCAAATGCTTGGTGGTGATATTCTTCAGGCCGGCTGACCGCGTTGCTCCGGCACCAAGAATAAGCTGCGTGCATCTCGAGTTGAAGAGCTGAAGATACGCAATTAATGATGCCGCGATATCATTCGTCATGGACGGTATCCCACTGATTAAATGAGAGAACTTGGCGATGCCATCTAAACAAAGAATGGCTGATTTTGGTAGCATGAACGTCTCTGAGTCGATTGTAGCATTCCTGATCTTTTCCTTGCCGGTTCCGCTTGCTTCAATGGCCTCTACCTCGTTTTCAGGCACCAATTCTGAAATCGGTATCCAAATCTTGGTGCTGTCTGTCCACTCGTGAGGATCATGCGTGCTGCTCCCCAGGATGGTGTTCAACAACTCCGTATTCTTCTCGCTAAAATCTTTAGCGTTCCACTGATCAGATTCCATGCCCTGGGCTAGTTTCTGCATTTCTGCGTCGCGATTCCGTTGCACGAAGTCCTTAATGTGTCCGTTAACTATGTTCTTGAGAGAAGTGCCGCTTCGACCAGATATCGACTCGCATTCGGTGGCAAAATAGAGGTTCAATGTAAAGTAACGAAGAAAGAGAGTCAAAGGTAACTGTGCAGTCTGCTCAGCTCGAACTTTCAAGACCTTGACGATCTTCTCAATAGCCACATCAACGGCTTGGCCAAGGAGGTTGGTAACATCGAGGCTCTTGTGGAGCTCCTCTTGAGCCTCAAACGTTGCACCGTTCATAGGATTGCTTGAGAACCTGTCTGGTCTTGGACTGGAAATGGGTGATCTTATGGTTGGAGACATCAACTCCTCGCCCTGTAGGTTCTCGGTGAGAGAGCTAGTGATCTCTAACAAAACCTTGACTTGTGTCGTAAGTCTCCTTAGTGTCTCTGTGACTCCGATATAAATCTTGACCAGGAGATCCTCTCCATCCTCAGGATCTAAAGAACGAAGATTCCGTGCCAGAATAGACGATTTCTCTTGATTTGATAGATGACGACCGCCACTCGCAGTAGAGACTGACATCATCGACTCGTTATCATCGTCCGTGGAACTGGGCAGGGGGCGTCTGATTAAGTTTCTGATTTCACGCAAGACAGACTCTCGGTAAGCAACGGTCGCATCAGCGATGTGTTTCGCCCGATGTAAACCGACCATGTTAGGCAGCAGTTCGGTCTTCAACTCGTCGGTATTTGTGAGATAGGTTGGAAAGACTGAAGGAGACCTGGCGTGGCTACCTTTGGACCGATTCGCTGCGTTACTCCACCTAAGGAGAATCTCTTGAGACGACACAGATTCGACATGTCGTCGCAGATCACGGATCAGAATATTCTGAAAATTGGTCTCGTATGCCTTTCCAATGCGCGACCGCAAGATTGCTAGATCAGCATGGATGCCTTGTAAAGCTGAAGCTGATCTCAAGTCCCGTAACTGAATATCAGGTTCATTTCCAGCAGTGGAATCTCTTTCGCCCGCGATAAGCTTTTCGAGGGAGTCGATGTTTACCAGTGCCTTATCGACTTCCCCTTCGTCCACTAACGCCTCACAGCATGCAAGGCTATCTGCAATTTGCCTAAGCTGAAGCACAGCATCGTTGAGCTGACGCAGGTTTTCTTGGCGCCTTCGCTGGTGAACAATTTGTAGTCCTCTGGTCGCAATCTCTTCATCCAGCGCTTTTAGCTCTTTTCTAAGCGTCTTAATCCTTTCAACGGACTCCGCAGCTTCTGAATGGAGTTCCTTCAATGATCCCAGCGCAGTGAAAAACGTCGTCGATGCGGTTGATATAGAGTTGATAAGATGTACCTCGATAGTATCCATGTACCAAGACAGCTTTTCTTGTAAGATTGCATTGGTTGCAAGAGCCTTCCTTGGCGCGGCAGCGCTTCCATTGAGCGACCTTTTCCCATCGTCGGCGTTGGCGGTTCGGATAACTTCGGACCGTTCGCTCACAATGTCAAAAATTCGAGGATTTTCGAGATGAAATTCACTGTCAAAGTACACAGTCGGGATCGTCGATAGAGGCGGTGGTCCATGGGTGGACCTTCGAATGAAACCAGCACTTGGTCTTCTCACGGGACTATGACCATCGCTCGAATTGATCGAAGAAAGTGATGCGGTCGAGCCCTTCCGAGTTGGACGAGGCTTTGGCCCCGGCCGCAAGTATCCATCACCACTAGATTCGGTCGGGGTATCCTGCCGGCCTGAGCGCTGCTCTTTGTTACCCTCCTCGTCTCTCTCTTTCAGCCGTTGAAGCTGCTCGTATAGATTTCCGATCTGGGATAGGTATGGCTTGAATTCTTCAGCGTCGACTTTTGTGATGTTCGTCAGCGTTACTGGGGGGATGTCCCTGGCGGTCGGGGGTTTGTGTGCAGTCGAAGCTGGTGCCGAGGTGTGAGGCTGAAGGCCAGTTCGCACAATTGGCGGCTGAAGAAGAGTTGAGATAGCTTTCAACAATTAGCTTTGAGTTGAAGGCCATGAAACACAACGAACCATTCTGACTTGACTCGTACACCGAAGCCGCCAGATTAGTGGGAGCACTGTCGAGGATGCCTCCTACTGAATGAATAGAGCTCGCCGTAGAGCCACGTCGTGATTGCGGGTGGGGATGCATTTGTGCATGTCTATGGTTGTTGCTACATCCAAGTTAGCTTCGTCTTAGTATGAATCACGGGCATATAAGGCTACCTGTGGAAGGGAAGCTCCCCATGACTTATAGGCGACAATGCCGCGAGATTGTCCGCAGACTTGGCAGCGTTGGGAGAGCTGGGGGAGAACATGATCAATGGAGATTAGAATAAGCCAGCACAGTTTATGAGTGATGTAGTCCTTATATTATTAGGGTATCATCGCTGAAAGACCGGACAGGAAATGTGCACTATCAAATATATTCGATAGATAAAGTTCGAAAGAACAATTAAGTGAGGTAAAATGAGAGAATTCAGAATTAAGAACGCGCCGTCATCATCAAAGGGTCTTGGATTATTACTTTCAGTACCTCGTCCGTCTAGACACCTTGTAAGTTACGCCTTTCCCCCTAAATCTATTACTTCCTTGGCGTTAACACGTGATACTAAGCACTGAGCTTCCATCGATTGCTGACTACACCTACATACCCAACGGTGCTTACCTAGGTACCTTGACCTTAGCCGACCTGTCTTACCTAAGGTAAAGCTGCAACCACTTTACACACGCGTCGCGTCTCAAGGGGACCGTGTTCTCGCGTAAATTGACCCTGAGGCAGGTTACCCTTCCAACTTGCGGAGCAAAGCCCCTCCATTGATCCACAAACAAGATCTCCAGACTCCCTGGTCAGCTTTTGGGCTTGTAACGAACACGCAGAGGAAAGGGGAAATACCTCAAATTGTTCACAGATCACCGATATACACAATGGATCGCGGATCTATCTACTCTGCTCACGTCTATGAGCCGAGTTTCGGTGAAAATGGTGATACTCGAATGCAGCTACAGACACAGCTTGAAACATTTATTCTTGACTTCCGACTAGATAACAATTTTGTCTACAGGTTTGCGCCCACTATCTATTCCTCGGAAGTTCTTTGTACTAATAGTGCTTTAGAGATCAACTTCGAGAGAATGCCCTTCTTAAGAGATACTTCTGCGATGTTGATATCAACGACTTGATCAGCTTTAACGAAGAGCTCGCGCACCGATTGACATCTGAGCCAGCAGAAATCATCCCTCTAGTAAGGACTACGCGCCAACCGATTCAGGATGTTCCTAACCAGATGATAGTTTGAAAATGCGCTGAGGAAATGCACACACCGTATTGTCTTTCCTCATGAACCCAAAGCCGAGATCCCGGACCATCAACTTCTGCTTCACTCAAATGCCGACGACGTCTCGATCCGTAACCTCGATTCCGTGACTATTTCGCGACTGGTGCGAGTCCCAGGCATCGTTATCGGAGCTTCTGTCATGTCGTCAAAGGCAACAGAGCTCCATATTCAATGCCGCAACTGTGGGCACACACAAAATATTCCTGTCCTGGGTGGTTTCACAGGTGTCACTTTACCTCGACAATGCGCCCGTAACCGAGTCCCGAACGACCCAACACCAAAGTGTCCTTTGGACCCCTACTTTGTTGTTCACGAAAAGTCTGGCTTTGTCGATCAACAAATTATCAAGCTTCAAGAAGCTCCCGATCAAGTCCCTGTCGGAGAACTACCTCGACACGTTCTCATCTCAGCTGATAGATACCTCACCAACAGGGTCGTTCCCGGATCGAGATGTACTGTTATGGGCATCTTCTCGATCTACCAAAACAAGGCCTCTAAGAACTCTTCTAACGGTGGTGCTGTGGCTATTCGTACCCCCTATCTCAGAGCAGTCGGAATCCAGACAGATATCGATCAAGCAGCTAAGGGAAATGCGACTTTCTCGGAGGAAGAAGAGCAAGAATTCCTGGAGCTCAGCAGACAGCCTGACATATACAATGTGATGGCCGACTGTATTGCCCCCTCTATCTATGGCAACCGCGATATCAAGAAGGCAATTCTTTGCTTGTTATTAGGTGGTTCGAAGAAAATTCTTCCAGATGGGATGAAGCTAAGAGGTGACATCAACGTACTGCTTCTTGGTGATCCCGGTACAGCCAAGTCACAACTTCTCAAATTTGTGGAGAAGGCAGCTCCGATCTCTATCTACACTTCTGGAAAGGGTTCCTCTGCTGCAGGTCTGACGGCCTCTGTTCAACGTGATCAATCCACTCGTGAGTTCTACCTTGAAGGTGGCGCCATGGTCTTAGCCGATGGAGGAGTTGTATGTATCGATGAGTTCGACAAAATGAGAGATGAAGATCGAGTTGCTATCCATGAGGCTATGGAACAGCAGACTATTTCAATCGCTAAGGCTGGTATCACGACTATATTGAATGCGCGAACATCAGTCTTGGCTGCTGCCAACCCAATCTTTGGCCGATATGATGATATGAAGACGCCTGGAGAAAATATCGACTTTCAGACTACTATTCTGTCTCGTTTTGATATGATTTTCATTGTCAAGGATGATCACAGCCGCGAGAAGGATGAGACAATGGCAAAGCACGTTCTTGGTATCCAAATGAATGGCCGGGGCGCCGAGGATATGACCGAATCCGAAATCCCTATTGATAAGATGCGACGATACATCACCTACTGCAAGACGTAAGTTACAACATCCTGTCCTTTGTTTCTCCGTTATTTTGTGTACTAACGCACAGAAGGCGCTGCGCACCTAGACTTAGTTCTGAAGCTGCAGAAAAGCTTTCTTCTCACTTTGTCTCGATCCGTCGCCAGGTCCATGCCGCTGAGATGGAAGCAAACACACGTTCCTCTATTCCCATTACAGTTCGTCAGTTAGAGGCTATCGTCCGTATTACTGAGTCTCTTGCCAAGCTCACCCTTTCTCCCATCGCCACTGAAATGCATGTTGACGAGGCTATTCGATTGTTCCTGTGCTCAACCATGGATGCTGTCAATCAAGGCAGCAACCAGGGGAGTCGCGAGTTGAACGATGAAGTCAATCGCCTCGAGGCAGAGCTCAAGCGCCGTCTGCCTATCGGATGGAGCACTAGTCTATCGACGCTCCGAAGGGAAATGGTCGAGGGCAAGGGATACAGCGAACAAGCGCTAAACAGAGCATTGATGGTTCTCCAACGGAGAGATACAATCATGTTCAGGAACCAAGGTGCACAAGTGTATAGGAATGGAGCTTAATGTGAATGAGTGCTGCGTAATGCGGAAAGGCTGTTTTATATCTTTCTTTGATATGTCTGGCGGTAGACGGTCTTAACGAATAATGAGACGATATCATCACGATTGTTGTATTTGTGTAATTTCTGAAAATATACCAAGACGCAATGTCTTATTCTGGATCTGACCACGCTTATGAATCTTTCCTTATTCGTTAGAGCAGGCACAGAGTACCTTGAGCCAGACGTGAGGTTATTGTGAGGCTTGTGTATCATACGAAAACATCGGCTTGATAACGGACTTGACCAATGACCAAATATGATGATCATGTATTGGCATATCAACTATGCAGAAGCATCATCACAAAGAATATTCCAACAACAGAATTGATGAAGACATAAGGACAAAAAACAAGGTTTTCAAATGCAGCGCCATACCCGGACCATGCTCGCGAGTTCAACAGAAACCTGCCGCAGTCTAACAGGTAGTCTGCAATGCTTGGTCCAATATCTCAGTGGATTGATACATCCTTTTTGTGCGGATGACGCATAGCTTCATTTAACTCCTCTTGCAACGAGATTAGCGAATATCCCGCCTTGTCTTATGTCGATTCATAATCAAATCCATCTCCATATGCACACCGTGACAATAGTCATATGCGTCGCGACTTTCACAAAAGTTGACACCACGGCTGATGGGTCGCCACAGAGTGGCCACATCGTAGATGCTGAGACTCAGGGTTCCTATCCTATGAAACTTGCAGAGGCGCCTAAGTTTCATCATAGATTGGATCAAAGGTAATGTTCGGTGATTAATGGTAGATGCCGCGATTGATAGACGAGCTTGTACGGGTTCCCGTCAAGCTGTGGCGAAGGGCATTGCTTACCCGACGCTCCAACTCAGCCTCGTGCGCCTCCTGGACGGCCTGGTCTTCTGTGATAATCTCGTGCTTGGTGCGCATGCGCTGCAACACATTAGCGGCTTCAGCAGCAAACTCGCACTTCATACGAATAGTTTCTCCATATTTGTAGAACAAGAAAGGAAACGGAACACAAGCGACGGCCAGGAAGGCCGGAATGGAGGCACCCCAGTGAATTCCGAGGTCGTTGAACATGTACGTCGTGAAGAGCGGGAACGCAGCGCCGAAGAGGGAGCGCAGGATTGAGTTTGCAGCCAACACTGAGGCCGCGAAGATGACGTCTCAAGAAGTTTAGCGGAGTGAAACGAGGATAGTTGCCGTTACGGAACTTACATGAATCAATAAGGTAGTTCAACAACGAAAGAAAGACCGAGACTAAGCCACAGGCGAAAAATGCTGAACCGATGATAGATACAATCCAGTGAACGTCTTTTCCATTGGTCCAGGCAAACCAAAAGAGGCCAACCGGAATAAGTATTGAGCCAATGAGTGAAGGTGGCAGCCTGGCTTCGGGAGGTGCGTGACCGCCTGCGGCTTTGGCAGCACGTTCATATCGCTTCTGATCCAGGATAGTGCCAGTGACTGCAAACAACATTCCCACGGCGATTCCAATGAATGCAAGTCCTCCGATTCCGGGGCTCCATCCGCGGCCCTTCTGGAAAACGATTGGGAAGGCAGCAAAGCAGAGGTATAGTGTTCCGTAAATGATGGCCATATACAGCGAGGTCAGCAGAACGATGGGTTCCTTGAAAAGCAGTACCCACGGACGAAATATGGCAGTCTTGAACTGTGCGATAATAGGAGTCTGGGGGCGGCCGACATCAATCTTAGAGATATATACCCTACCGGTGCTTTTGGAAATGATAGCTGCTCGGCGACGCAAGAGATAGGGGGCATAGGTTTCGGGAACCACTAGCGAGTTAACAATCCAAACAGTACCAGTGAAGATGGCCGTCATCCCTTCGACCCAGCGCCATCCTTCCTGATCGCCAAGAAAACCACCGGCAATAGGGCCTGTTGTAGAATAGTCAGCGTCTTCATCGCCACGCCGAGGGCCTCCGAGCACATATATTAATTCTTCAGTCGAATTATGACCTACCAATAGTAGGGCCTAAGAAAGGGGCCATAGCAAAGAGAGCTGTGGCCAGTCCTCGCTCGCGAGCATCAAACATATCGGCAATGACACCACCCGCGTTAGTCAATGGTGATGATCCGAAGGAACCAGCGAAGAAACGGAGGATGATCAAGGCCGCCACGGTCGGGGAACCCGCGGCACCTGCATTAAACGCAGTCAGCGCCATAAAAGAGATAAAGAACGGGATCTGGCGACCGTAGAGCTCTGAAAAGTTAGTTTAATCAAGCTGTTCGACGGAGAATTCTACCTGAAAGGGGTGCCCAAAGCAGCGGCCCGATAGCGAAGCCGAGAACGAACATGGAAATACCCAATATGGCAACTTCAGTTGAGACATGGAACTGCATCAAGATCGATGCAAGGCCCCCAGAGTACGTCGTACTGGCAAAGGTAACGGAAAGTGTTGCTATGGCCTGAAGAATAGTAATAAGCCATTTCTTAGATGGTGAAAAGTTCAGTGCATTTCGAGGGTCATTCGGGAGGAACTCGACAATGTATGGCGAGTCTGTTGTTCCGTGACCAGGATAATTGTAGTTAATAACATCATCAGTGACACCTGCTGGGTCGAGGATAAGGCTGAGGTGCGAGGGCTTGGCTTTGGTCTGCTGTGATTCAAGGTCGGTCGCATTAGCTGTCGTCGAAGAGGCTGAAGATATGGGAGGTTGCAGTTGTGTAGCGAAAATCATGGTGGTGATATGTACTGCAATGTCTCTCAACTGTCGGTCGTTACCCTCTAAGCGATAGGGACACAAGTCTCGAGCCGAGCAAACAAACCAGTATAAGAAGCTGGTCGGTAATTAGACGTACCAAGACGGCACACCATCAACTGATCTCGCAGGTCAAGCACTAGGATAAGAGCAGTCAAAAACAGTACATGCCAAGGTGTTATATCCATTTCATCTCGGTCACGTTCTAGTCTGCTCCCTGGCTAAATAGATAAACGCCCGTTGACGCAAAATCTGAATTTGTTTGGAGCAGGGAGCCCAGTGTAACGTACAAAACGTTAGCTGAGGATGACACGGACCGGTATTTCCTCTTTCACTTGCATACAAGCACAAGGTATCCTGAAATCACTGATGGATGCCACGGATGGGTGCAGATAGGGAAGCATCATGCCTTCCAGTGATCCGAATTCCGTCTGACTCCCGTCCGAAACCCATTTCCTCTATGTTGCACTCGCCCATATCACATGCTGTCTGGTAGTTGAGGCAAACCCTGAGCAGGAGAATGGGGACCCGATAGGACGGATTAGGACCGCATAGGGCGATTCGGTTCCTGTTGGCGCTTCTAACGTCTGCTATCCGCTGGGGAATTTCCACATCTAGCAGAACAGGATCCTAACAATGCCCATCCGGCGGAAGATATCATCTTGAATCCCATGATCATACGTCGAGTAGGTGTCAGCGAGAATCAAGTAGATATTAACGAGTCCATTGTCACTGATAGGGTTAAACATAGAAGCGGCCCGCGGCCCACAAGCGTCTCTTGGACCAGCCAGGAGCAGCCAAATGAAGTTGTTATGGTAAAATACCTTAGTTTAGCAGGTCGTCGGTATTCGGTATCTCAAGTCCCGACTAGTCGTCCGTGGATTCGGATCCGAATGAGCCGTTCATATATCAATTAGTGGTAGATGGAAACTCTATTAAAAGCTTGTCCATACGGACCTCGGTGGATTTCTGGGCCTCTATGCCGATGAAGAAATCAGGCGTAGCTCTGGATCATTCTTGTTCCTCTACAGCAAGTTCAGATGGTGCTGGCATTGGATGCTTTTTATCCACCCAATTGCGGCTGAAAACGTCGCAATGGGATGGTTGCAGCATGACGTGCTACCCAGCTTATGGTATAAAACGGGATCGCGGGGTTCGGATTCAGTCAAAGAACCGCCCACCGATCAGTTCAAAGTTACGGCCGTCATAGCGATCACGCAAGATGAGAAGGATGAGCCGATATTAGTCTGTCCTTCATCTTTCTTCCACACTTGCTTGCTTCATTCCAGACCAACAAGGCCTTAGGAGGTCAGAAGACTTCAGACCTTAAATTAGTAAATAATGATTAACTAAAAAGCCATCACAAAGTATCCTAAGCTACACCTAGGTATTTTTTTTATCACTTAGAATGAACATCTTAAGTTTTCTGACCTCCCCTTAGCAGAAGCCATTTGTCATTTTGAATTTGATCCTAGCGGTTGTGATACGGCGCTTTCGTTTCATGACTGCTCAAAGTATTGTCCTTGTCATTTCGAAGCTGTTGTGTCAATCACCAAGACCTTCCCATTCATCTTGGTCTATATCACTTTCGTGATTGGTATTTGAGGCGTTTTGTCGAGCTTTAGGATCGTGTGTTGCAGCACTACTTGCACTCTCACTTTCTGAATCTTCTTCGTCTTCCTCCTCCACTTCACTAGCTTCTTGATTCCTATGGCTGTTGTCGTCATATTTTGCCGTTAATGAGACAGGCTCGCCAGTCGATTTCAAAACTGGCATTCCGAGTATATCGCGGATGAGCAAGCCACTTTTGTCTCGCATGTAAGGACCTTGGTCACTGATAGCACCAGGATTCTGTACCTCGCGCCTCACGAAACCGGCGACAAAAAAGCCCATAACACCTTGTCCGTCGCCCTTGTAAGAACGAATGCAAGCATCTGCTATCTCTTCATCACCCCCACATGCTATAGGTTGTCCTCGGACAGGCCATTCTCGCAGACCAGAAACTTGATCTTTTCGCAAAAGAATGCGCCAACCGTTTTTCTTCGCAATATCAGATTCGAGAGCTTTCATGACGACGAGCTCATTTTCTTGCATGTGAATTGAACATGTGGAGTAAGTAACTTTTTTGGCTGATGGGAATTTGAAGGCATGTAACAGAAGCGTCAGTTGGAAAGAAGACAAGGCTTCCAAGCGTCCTTCTAGGTCCTTCTCCGACTTAATGGTGGTCTCGTTACCGTCATCATCTATCATGACTCTGTCGGCAGATCCCTCAAACTGCTCATGTTTCCTCTTGCGGTCCTTTTGCTTTGCTGCCGGTCCCTTTCCCATGCTACTAGTAGCTGCTGGCAGATGAAGATCCGGCATCGAATCTCGTCCAACGATTCCACTTCCTGAGCAACTTGGATCTAGTAGCAAGGCTCCGACTGACTTGTAGCTCTCTGCTGTGGGATCGACCTGCAGGAAATCTTGACCAAACCCAATTTTAGTCACGGCCTTCGAGCCTGCAATTTTGACCATCTTGTCCAGAGTTTGTGCTCGCCGGTAATCTTTTTCAAATGCATAGATCGTTTGCTCGGGTGTATCGAATTCAGGCTTGTGTTCTTTAAGTATTGCTGCCAGGTGAGTTGTCTTATTACCAGGAGCGGAGCATGCGTCGATCAGATCGCCATCCTCCACTCTGGGGTCTAAAAGATAAGCAGGGAAGCAAGAGGCTTTATCTTGAAGAATGATTTTACCAGTTGTGTAGGCCTCTGTTTTTGTGAGATCGATACCTGCAGTAATGGCCACAAGGTTTGGCACATGTGGGTCAATGTATATGAGTCTTCCAGCATTTGTCACGACCTCCTTGATGGATGTAACTCTGGTGTATTTCGAGAAAGTCGTCTCCAGCTGTACTTCCAGTGTACTCTTCACGGCATTGACGCGAACCCAGCGAGGATAGTTTGCTTCCTCGCCTGCACATTGTCTCTCAACTTGCTCTTTCAAAGCCTCGAGTGTTGGCATCTTTCTCCGAAGCCGCGCAAGCTTGAATTCTGAGCTGATCCGTCCTTTGTGCCTCTCAATGGATGCACGAAGTCCATGGCTCTGTGGAAGAGCAATCCCCTTCTTTGCCAACAACAGATCATGGACAAGGAGCAATGATAATGTCGGGGTCAGCTGGGTTCATAAATCAGTATAGGGATTTCGGGTCTCTGTGTGCGGATGTGCTCCAAACCTTGCGCTCAAGCTTTAAAAGTTCGGATTTCTCAATCACTTCCTTCAGTATCGGGCTCCATTTGCAACTCTCCAATACCAAAGCGTAGACTTGATTTGGTGCAGATTTGAGGGTTTTCTTCTTGAAAACTCGCGACTTAAGGCTTCCGCCTTCACTTGAAGAGCCTGTCAGGATCTCTGCTGCCTCATAGTAAAGAGACATTTTTCAAGTGGTTTGAGGGAGGAAAGTTTCCTTGATCAAGAAAATTGAGGTGAGTGCAGCTGATTGGTTATCAAAATATAACCGAACTTTAGCCACCGGGAAGCTCTGTGTAAATGGTCATTTTCTTCCAAGGTAGGAATTCTTCCTCGGTAAAGGCTCCCGAAGTGACAATCAAGAGTACAAAAGTCAACAAGATATTGTATTTTTCCCAATGACTCTTGAAACCACTTATGGGGAACGAACGTTGTGCTCTACGAGCTGAGAATTCCCCCCCAGGCTGATTCTTATCTCTTCATCCAAGTACACATGATTGTCATCACGACCGTCGTAAATACAAATATTATGCCAATTGGAGCTTGAAAAAACTTACATCACTGATATTTGCTGTGGGTTGAGGTGTTTTGCATATGCCCTGGATTCATAACGGGCAGAAAGTCTGCACTCGAGCGCTTTAGGCCCTTCAAGCAAGGTATGTCCTCCATAAATATACATGTGTAGAAGCGAATCATCCAACAACTTTCATTCCTTCCCCTTATTTCCATTCCTTTGCACCATGCAAACTTGAATCAAAATGCCTTTCCATGAAATCGCCGACCTTATATTTTCAAGTCCCAGGAAGCGAAGTGGTCACGGGCCCATATACAGGCTACTCCATAGATGCACTATCGCACAAAATGTTGTGAGATCTTTCGGCCACCTAGGCTGCTATACAAAGTATGACATCGGCAGACCAAAGGCTCAAGAATCTTATTTCTAGCGACGGAGGTGGCTACGGCGACGGAGATGGTTATGTCCACTGCCATGATGGTGGGTATGTCGTCTAACGTGATCTCTCTTGTAGGCAGGAGCACCAGCCTCAGTCTGAGCAGGCGCGCTGGCTGTTTGGGTGACGGTCACGGTGTTCCAGACAGTGTGGATTCTAGTCTTGCACTCTTTGGGCTTCTCAGGCTTGCTGAAGATATCTGTTGGCTTAGGAGCGCTGGAGAGAACATCAGTTGCTTGAGCAGCGGCCTCAGAGACAACTGCAGGCTGAGACGGTAGAGTAGACTTAGAAATAACTGATTCCTCATGGATGTCAGTGGCAGGAGAAGCGTAGTTGGTGTAGCTTGGAAGTTCAATGGAGGTGATCTTCTCGCCAGAAGTCGGCTTGGTGGCAGAGGGCTTGGCAGAGGGCTTGCTGGGACTGCTCTCCTTATCGCCACCGGAGGGCATTGAAGGGACCTTATCGCCGTAGGAAAATCCACTCAGGGGGTTGTTTCCAGGAAGTTTGCTCAAGGTGCCGGTGATCTTCTCATCGACCTCAGACTCAATAGTGCAGTCGCCATTGTTGAGGCCATAGGTGAGACCGGGGCAGTGGTCCATACCCTCGGTACCAGCGTTACAGGTGTCAATGATGTGCTGAAGAAGGTCTTCGTCCCAGCCTGCCATGAAATCGGCATGGCTGCTATATCCGGTAACATCACCATTGGAAAAGACAAAAGGTTGCTTGCCCTCGCCCTCAGTCCAACGGCCAGCAAACTTGTCGGTGCGCCAGTAGGCCTCGTAGAAGAGGTGAGGAACGTGGATCCAACCCTTGGGGCAGTCGAGGTAGCCGTCATTGTCCTCAGGATAGGCCATGTTGTTCTTGAAATCGGTGAGGCCAGCCTCGGGGTTGTAACAAGAGGGGAAGTGGACATCAGCTCGGAGAGGAGAGTATTTGCCGTCGCAAGTTCGGTCAGGAAAGCCGACACCCTCACCCTTGTTGACAGGATCCCCAACACCAGCCATCTTGCCATCGGACTTGGCATTCCAAGATGGGAGCGTATAGTCGTTGTTCAAGCGGGGGCAAGTCATTCTGGCAGGATTGACCGGGCCCTTTGAAGGATCAAGATTGGGCTTACTGCCAGCCTTTGGCATGGTACGGGTCATGGCATCGCCAGCAACGATCTGAAGACCGACAGGGAAAGGCTTGATATCATCGTGTGTCTTCTCGAAGCTGTGCGCGTTGTCAGTGATTTACACAAGATAGGGATATAACCGTGAAGGAGGATTAGAGTAGCGTCATGAGACAAGGCTGTGTTCTTACAAGTAGTAGGCGTTGAAGTAGTCGAACTCAACATCTTCAAACTGTCCAGACTTGGGATCATGGAAATAAAGCGTGGGAAACCAGTAGTTACTGTTGTCACCCTTAACGAGCGCATTACTGCACTTTGACTTCTGGAGATCCTTTCCGGTCGCCTTTGTGCTGAAGCCACTGCCACCCATGATGTGGTGGACATGAGTGGAAGTCTGGCCAGGGAAAAGGATAGGATCCATGCGACCTCTAGTGAGCTGGTCGTTGGTGAAGCGCAAGACGGCAAAGGTACCCGTCTCATGAGCAGCAGATGCGGCACCAGCGAGAACCGCGGCGACGGTAACAAAACTGGACTTCATGATGATTGGTGACGATTAATCCCGTTTCAAAGTGTGAATTTGTGGTTTGATTGCGCGAAAGGATTCTTGAAATTGATGTTGGAAGCGATACAAATGGTAGCGTTAGGATCTCTAGGATTCTGGGCGCTGAGAATGAAGCCTAGTTCTTCTTCAAGAGGAAGCAGGCGAGTGTAAAGCGGGGGAACATGCAGGTGATACCGGAGCACCTGTGAGAAGAACGAATGTTTCGCAACCGTCCAGTCACTCTATCCGGTGTAAGTGAATCAGAGTTCTCGGATAGACCGTCCGTAGTGGTTGAAGATGGGGAAAAAGGAGGGTAACAAGCAGTTCGGAGAAAAAGAAAGGTCTGAAGCTGCTCTGAAGAATAAATGAGTGAGTAAAAGCCGAAAGCAAGAAAGAGAGGACGTGCCCAGCAGCTGCAGTGTGCGAGGGGAAAGAAAATCAAATAAAAGAGCGTGTGGAAGGATGAAGAGAATAAGTATGTTGGACGTGGATCAGAGGTGAAGGCCTTTGTGTGAACGGGGGCGACCTGGGCCGAATCCTTTTGAGTGGCTGCAGTGGCCATCACTGGCACACAGCGCATAAGGCTACTATAATCAGCACCGCACTGGCCCAGTCACTGCGGCCACTTGATATTTTCTAAACGGGTGCACGTCCGTCATTGGTTTCTTGGCTTCATTGTCGTTGAGGCCTAGGTATTTGATCAAAGGGTTATGGTGATGGAGCGTGGCGAGCTACCGTTCCCCCGTTTTTACAACGGCCTGGCACATTCAGGGGTTATCTAAGGCGCCAGGTTTTTCGGAACTTTCTACCAAGGTTGTGTAACAAGATTGTGAAAGAGGATTGGCTCAAGTGGCTCGCGCCACATCTGGTGGTCGTGTGTAAATTAAACCTCAATTTTTTGCAGGACATTGTGTTGGTAGCTGAAAGAAGGTCGAAGCCAAGTCACATGAAACAGACAAGAACTGTATGAACAATGAGCGCTAATACCCAGAGATACCATTGGGTAAAGTATGTTCCTGTTTTTGACAGGACTGGTCATAGGTACCTTAGTCTATATCACAGTCTATATGCGTACCTGCATCGAAAACTTCTCGACCACGGCGCTTGCGCCAGGGGAGTGACAGGGGCCGCAAGGCTAGCCCAGTCTAGCGCCTGGGCAAGAGAACAGCAATGGGACTCGCCAACGTGGGCGGTGACGGTCAAAAGCAAGTTTGCAGTGCTTGCAGTGTACAGCAGAGATGCGCTGGCAGTCTGTGTGACCTTCAATAGGCCGAGCCAAATTTTGATTGATGGTGGAGAATTGAAGAGCTATACCTTTGTCAATATCTCTACATTCTGACTTTGTCTCTTGTAGTACAATGACTGTCAGAATGGTTGCTCAAATTGCTCATGATCAGTTGTTATGCCAGAACTAAGAACAAGAACCAAAACCACAGTTACAACATACAGACCGCACCGCACAAAGAACACAGAAGTCAGAAGAGGACCGGCCCGTCAGCATCTAAACCCCTTGATACAGCAGATCTTGGAGATTACAGGGTCACGCGCTAAAGTGCCTGCAGATCGTGGCATGGTCTGAAACAACAGGTGTCTTGCTGGCGCATGGGCTTAACTTGCATGATCGAGATAGTTCCTGGGATATCAACAGCTACAACCATTGATGATTAGCTCAATTCATGAAAACTCGGTAGTCCCGGCATGTTGTTGTCACTATTTCGGAAAACCACATCTAGATAACCCTCATCATGCAATCCTTGTACCATTACTTGTGGCTACGAAACGAAGCGGGTGTTTCAACCCTGAGCGACATGAACTGGGGGCCAGAGAAACAGACAATGCACCCTTGCCTTCATTTGATGACTTTTTCGACTCCCTTCGTTGAGCCTCTAAGTAGCATACGACTATTAGGAATATGTTGATTAAGCGCCATTAATCTTAGCAAGAGGCCAACAAACCCCATTGGAGTGATCTGGATCATTAAAGACAACCTCGCGTGGCTTCATCCTCTATCAATTCTCAAAGCTCTATAGAAAAGACCTGAAACATGCCAGGGCTCCCCCTGCCTGTCGCCTGAGGTAGTGTTATCAACGGTCAGGTCCTCTGGCAACTGGATTGGTCCTGAGTTTGTCAGCTCCTCTTAAGATTTAGACTGGCTTGAAAGGGCAAGTGGTTTCTGCACACTTGAAGCCTGCAAGGAACCACAATCGCCTCTACCTTACTGATTGTGAGCTAGAGCGGGTCGGT
>PVQB02000789.1:0-41013 GCA_002980475.2 Fusarium beomiforme | reverse complement strand
AACAAGCTTGTTTGCCCTCATCTTGGTGTTTGTCCTGATGATTGTCAATCACGTGGCCTGTTTGCGGGCCCAATCTCACACTGATAGTGATCTACCCTAGACTTCAACGGATCCCACCAATGGCTCGAAGAACAACGAAAGATATCAACAGTAGGTACTGTCGTGTCGCCAGTCATACTTCAATTATAGAAAAGGCTAGTTGCTGGGTTGTCATAGTATGTTTTACCTAAGCTACATGCGACTCCAGGATCTGACTGACTGTGGAGACATGAGTGTTGCTTTAAGTAGTGATCTTGAACAACAAAAATCCGATGGAGTAACCGCCCGCCATAAAATCTCGGCAGGCTACTCTTCGATTGACCACGCTAAGGTGTCTAAAAACCATCACTGTGTGAGCTTTGACGATAGGTGGAATATAAATTTGTCACTCGGATACACCTTATAGAGGGCAACTGGAGCCGTGAATTCACCGTTATTCTGTACGGAGCTCATGTGAAACGAAAGTAACACACGCAGAGGAAAGTATGCAAGTAGCCGTCACCTAGGTATTTGATTCCCTCGACAGAAACTGCATATTTAATGTTGAAGCTCAGGTCATTTGGTAGGCAGTCCATTGGAGAAGTCATGCCATGTTTTCAGTGCACACTCATAGAGTTGGTAGAAAGGTCTGAATAATGAAATTGGCCGTTGTATCATTCAAATCACGGATGCCCACATAGGTCATAACACAATTTAACTGAAGATGTTAGACAGTTGCATTTGGTTCAGTTGAGTAGGGTCTGAAATTAATGAGCTTGTCACTTTGTCAATGTTGCCTACATAGTGATGATATTCAGGAACAAGCTAAGTCAGCCTGTTTCAATCGTTGCACAAACTTGTTAATCTTCGCCGTTTAATGAGCATGGAAGCGATCCTAAATAAAGTAAATGGCATTCATACCAAATGGTGTTTGTTTTCTGTAAACATACATTTTTCAACATGAATAGGTACTTTGTGTTGTAATGAGATCTCAAGGCGACCCCTTAACGACTTCGTGAAGAATGCTACTTGAGCAGATGCTATTTATTCGGCCACTATCACTGATATATTCCTGTGATGTCAATACAGAGATTGTTAATTCTCTTGAAAATAATTCAATGCTGCTCGCAAGACCCAGCGACACCCGGGGGTGAGTCTTCCTTCATTGTCCTGTATTCTCAGCATTGCTGTAACAACCACTGCATAATCTTTTTTTCAGTCTTCAAAATGAGTAGGGGCATGACTAAAGCCACTAACAGATGAATGCGTGGCATTGAAAGCCTAGATACTTCTGATACGGTAGCAGACGAGCCATGAGCTCACGTAAAGGTTCATGCTTGCATTGATGGTGAATGGGCGTATTAGTAACATGAGTCCCTGAATATCTGCGGGCTTGCATTATCACGCAAGCACGTATAATCTGATCAGAGGAATACCCGTGACCTGATGACTCTCCAAGATGACGGAGGATACATTCCTTATCTGTAGAGAGTCTCTTGGGAGTCAACCAATGTCTCATATGGGACTTCTCTTCCCCTTCCGTCATGCAGAGAAGGAAGATCGCCATGAATTTCGATAAGCAAAATGTTCTGGACCAAGTTGAGCACTTTTGAGAAGTTTGACCATTTGTAAATACAAGGTAAAGTAGAAGGCAGAAATTCCAATGTCAAGCTGCTCATGCCACGAATGGACGGAGTGTCGCTACGTAAGTAATTTTGAGACAATACCTGTTGATGTTGTCAGGAGCACGTTAGGTAATGTGGCAAACGGGTCAAGTGTTGGTGCTATCAGTTTGTAAGAAATGGCACTGCTTGAGACATTGACGAAATAACCTTACCTGCACTGACATGGAAAACTACCCTTTCCTTGCATCTTGGACCCCGTATCTGATGTATCTAGAGATTAATCCAGGGGCTAGGAACTGCCAGTTTACATATAGCTCTTTGAAATACTCAAGAAATCAGTATCTCGTTATGGCATTAATTCAAAATACTTCAGCTTGTCTCACATGCCAAGTATCGCGATCCGTCCCAGCATCCACTATATTAGCAGGGACGCTTGAGGAATGGAAAAAGACAAGGCTTTGAAAGTAATACCAGCCTGAAGTTGAATCATCTGAGAGTTGTAGGAACCAAATTTGGTGTCCTGGAGACGATTGTTTGGATAGTCAACCGAGTTTCTCTCTGCTAATGAAATATCAACAGCAAAGCCAGGTAGCCCAATAAGTCAGATCATCAACACTCGGAGCTTTTGTTCCTATACCAGGCTACTTATGGATGGAAGACACTGAACGCACCGTGTTGAGCTGACTCTTGCATGATGAGGCGCAGCGCCGTGAGACGACAAGAGGGATGAGTTGCTGATCAAACATACATCCCCAAACTTCGTATCTTTCTTCACGCCTTGGCGTGATCGACAATCGGTGTAACTCAAAAACACTGTCTCAGATTTGCCTCTGCATGTTACTCACAGAATCGCGATAGGTAGGATATCTCGGAATGATTCCTCCAGAGATTCGTCCCGGATGCTTTGCTCCGGAATCGGCCAGAGACTGGAATTTGAGCCAAAAACAACGAAACTCGTCCACAAGAGCCTCCTTCTTGGCAAAGTCAAGGCCTCTCCTTTTGGCCTCTAAAATTCGTTGTCGTGGTACGAGATTAAGTGCGATATGGCATTTCATCTGATGCTACCCACACTGTCTTGGTTAAGTAGTTGAGGCCCAGTCGAGATCAGATAACGGTACTTTCCCAATATAAAATGGATTCGGGGGCTTACCTAGCTCCCGCGTCAGACCCAACCGCCTTTGGGTTTCAATCGAATTTAGACAATACTCTAAAAATTTGAGTCAAGTGAAATGCACTGTCCATGTTACCATCGACCAGTACCACAGAAGCTGCCTGTAAGGCGGATAGCTCCAAGGCATCAGAGTTAACTTTCAGGCTGTTTGGCATGGTATGCAAGGATACCGGACATCAGTAGTGTTTAGGAACAGCAAAACATAGAGAGATGGGGGTCTTCGGGTGATGATTCCAAAATTGGCTCGTTCAACAGAGATTCTGACATTGCTGATCAAGGCAGGTGTGTATGTATTGAATACAAACAGTGAGTCGCCTGGGAAAGGCTAATCCACCGCCTTGAATATCCCCATTCATGACAATAGCTTATGTATTGCGGCCGAATCCCTTCTTCCGAGGTGATTCAGCATAAAAGTCTCCCGGTTGCCGATTAACTCAGCGTAGTGGTGTGGTGGTGCCAATCACTTGGATGCCCTACTAGACAGTTGGGCAATGGAAGAAACTTTAACCATTTCGATAAATGATAACATCGCCTGACCTCTTCTTACGGATCCCGCCTCAATATCCCGATGTGCACTGTGAACTCGACCTACTGCACTCAATAAGTTACATGCATCTTTCACTTGAACTGGAGTTCTTCAGCCTCTTTACTTGTAAGAAACATCCAAAGTGCCCCAATTGAGCGGTCATACTTTCCACTGTTATTGGAAGATAAACCATTAAGAATTTCCTGACTCTGCTTTTTTCGCAGATGCATGCGAAAGCGTCTGGTTTGGATGTGACTGGAATGCGATTATGACTCGTGACCTACGGCTGTTTTATTCACCTGTCCAAACCTGGCCATGGCAGTCTAGGTGTTGAGAAAGGCCATCCGAAGGTATAAAAATCATTTACCTGAAGTAATAGGAGTATCCACGCATCCTAGCTGCAAGGAATGAGACACCCTGACCAAGACCGACTTGTTCGTTGACCAATCTTACTGCAGGAAAGCGGATGAATCCTATTCGTTGCGGGTCGACTTCTCAGCTATTATGTATCCACGGCCTGACATGATAAGCTCATCGAGCAAGTATAACTCTTTTCTGTAAGGTGTTCAGTTTTAGCAAGCCTTCGGGGCTCTCAACAATGGTGATGAATGCGTAAGAAAAAAGGAGAATAACTGTTCTCTTTACTCCATAAGTCATGACACGCACAGAGTATTTTATTCCCGACCTTAAAATATATACTGAGATTCTTTTAACCAGAGGATGGCCTTGATGATACAAAAAAAAAAAAAAAAGCCTTGGTATAATGGGCATGCCAGAACAGTCATTATTCTGAGCGCAGTATAAAAACATCCAGAGCGCATCGTTAATCAACATAGCGCCATATTGTGCCATCCGTGTACGTGTATGACCTGAAACGTGTCTCCCTTGAAAACATTGTTGAACGCCTTATAGATAACATGTTGCGCAGTCACTATCGCACTGAACGGCGCCGCCTCTTTCCTTGCGAGGCAGTTTCACCATCATCTTGCTCCCCGTCGCTTGAGTCGTCGTGACCCCTAGCATTCTTGGACCGATCGTTACCCTTCTTGATGGAAATAATACAGCCTTGTTCCTTAAGTCGCTTCGTCAACTTTGTACTGGCCTGCATCCCTGGAAAGTCCTTTGCCGTATAAACAGTAAAAACGTCGCTCTGAGCGTCAACCAAAGTCGGAAAACGCTTCACCTCTTTAGCACGGAGTGGGTCAATTTTAACCAAGGTGAAATGAAGGCGAAATGACCCAGGAGTCCTGCAAGATAAATCTGGAAAGCAGAAGAAGCAACCCTCCTCACCATGCTCGTCCTTGCCAACAAAGGGGGCACTGACCAGAAGGCCCATAAGTCGGCGTTGTTGCCGATACTCTTCAGGCATGAACGAGGCATCGCAGGATCCAGATTCATCGTATATAGAGCAGCTCATGACGTAGTGAGGATAGCGTAGATGCTTTACGGTCTCTTCTTTTGTCAGATTGGGAGCTTCAACAAGGAGCTGCACGATTGGCGGTGGATCGATTACTCTCCTATCTCTCTCTCCAAATCCACATGATCGAGCAGCAATTGGTTGCTGCCGTATCCGAAGTTTATAGCAGACGTTGCCTGGGCGGTTGTTCATGCTCACCCTACTGCCACTGCCTTCACCGGTGGTAAGAATATCGGATATCTTCATAGGATCAGCCCTTTGTCTAGTTGGTGATACCATAGGATTAATCGAATCAGCAGGCAGTCCACCATCAGCTGCTGCAGCCGGGTCGAAGCGATGCCCTGTGAAGCGAGGAATGGCACACGTATCGATTGATGGCGTTTGCTGTCCATGTACGAAGACGGACGGTTGATCATCCCGCACCAAATCCAATCTCGGCGCATATGTAGGGTGGTGATATTGCACATGGTCTAGTATTTCACAATCTCGTGAGAGAAGCGAGGATGGGGCTTGGGGCAGATGGACATGTTGGCCAGCTGCAAGGCCAACAGCATGAAGACCGGCTGGAGGAGCAGGGTGTTGACTTTGAGGCAAAGAGCCTGGCATCTCGTTCAATTGATAAACATGGCCAGTTCGTGGGTGTTGTGGATACTGCAGCTGTGAAGGGCGACGGTTGTCAGGTCCTGCGGCAAGTAAGTCCGCTGGGGAATAGGGTTGCTGGTCATAATGAGAGTGAACTGAGCCCCGAGGAGGGTGATTTATGCCTGGGGCACAACTCATTACTGTCGTCGCGTATGGATGTGGCATAGCCTCTGGCATTGTTTGTGGCATCGCGTTTAGCCGCTGTGATGTTTGCGCAGCGGTCTCGATAAATGTGAGAGACATGAACGTCGTGGGATGTCCAAATACAGTCAGAAAGGACTACCATCAACATAGATGCATAAGAAAGAGAGGCGCCAGTGTCGAGCTTATGAGTGGAGGATCAGTGGCGGCTTAGATCGGTTGCATCAATAGCTAACTTATACCCAGCTACTCCGTACAGACCCTTCGGTAGTGTCCAATAAGGGAATAGGATCGTCCAAGCCCAAGGGAAGCAAAGAGCGGGAAGGCCCAGCAGTCCACTACTTCCAGGGAGCCGGCTGTAAGACGGAATGCGGACGGTTCCACTGAGCAGTTAGATAGACGGCGATGGGGGGGGGAGTGGGTGAAGGCTGGCCGCTGGCGTAGTCAAAGGCGTGTAGCCTCAATGGGCTCACGGCGGTCTGAAGGCACTATTGACTCAGATCTATTAGAATCTTTGGGTGAGACTAGCAGATTGACCAACGGCCGGGGATAGCGGGAGAATCTCGGCAAACCCACAACAATGTCCGAGTTGAAGGAGAATGTCACAAATGATATGCAAGCGATATGCAAGCTCATGTGCAGAAAGAGACGTGGAAGAAGGATGTAAAATCGAGGCGGCGGGCAGCCGTATGTCTGCTGTGTATTGATGGAAACGGGAGGGAAATGGGTGAGTTTGTAACCGAACCCACTGGGAGCCGGATTTGGTCTCTGCTGAGTCTGCTCTAGCGGAAATATGACGGGTTTAGAGAACGGATGCGTTTGTGTGACGGAAAAAGGTGGTAAGACTATCGGCAGGTAGATATAAGTAAGAACGCTGAAGACACAGAGTTGTTTAGCGTTACAATGCAACCACGAAAGTCATGTAATATGAAGCGGCCTAGAGGTGAGGCAGCCGAGGCAAGGACCGTGAACACAAAGCCGCCAGAGGCTCAGTCGAGAGCGGAATAAATGGTTCGAGCCCAAAGGTTTCAGGAAGCTGAGGCAGAAGTCAAAATGCATTAAACTTCCAAGCGCTGGAGAGCAGGGAAGCCACCAAGATAACACTTCTTGGTATCGGCAGCCGAGAACCAATTGAAAAAGTGATGTCGTTGAGCTTGTAAGCTTATAAGAGGTAGTAGATCAGGAAGAACTGAAACGAAGCTATCCAGCAGTATCCTCTTTAAGCTCAAACTCAAAATCGTCGAATTGAGAATTTCCAAATGCGGATCTCGAAAGCCAAAGGGTCAACTGACAGTGCAGGTATCTGTATTAAATGAGTTACAGATATTGGATAAGGTAACGGGGATTGAACAAATACAAGTCCCAAGTGATGAGGGCAGGAAAAACTCGAGATTATCGAGAATGACAGGTGAGGTGGGATTATTAAACGATTTCCATTGCCTGGCCTACCAACAGACAGGAAAGAGGGTTGGGCATAAAAACCAAAAAGCACTCCATCAGCTTGCCTCCCATTACCTTGCCTCGGATCGCAGCCAATGCTAGGCACGACATGCAAATGGAGCATCCCTCCTGTAGGTAGGCAAGGTAATAAGAAAAACTTGTACTGCTAAAATGCATTCTGTATGGGTGATCCTAGGATGCCAGGCGGCCGCAGATTAGAAGCCTGAAGACCCCGTCCTACGTGCATATCAGGAACCTCAATCCTGGTGCCGCCGGCAGCACTCGCCTATCTACCTAGCTAGTACATGAAAAGGAACTAGGCATATGCTACCTTATATCGAACCCCAACGACCTAGGTAAGAGTCATGAGTTAGGATATGTATAACCTGAACTCATCTGTTCGTTGCGTTCTCGCAACCAAGTTTATGCAAACAGCTTCTGTCGTGATGTAGCCTTCAAATCATCATCTCTTCGAAAGGTGCAATCTGAAGTTACCTAGTGTTGGGGACACGCTAAAGAATGCAGCATGTGCCAGCGAATTGCCAGTGTGGGATCTTGACTCTGAAAGTGGGAATCGCACGCCAGGCAATTTGCTGGTGGGCTGGGAACCCAGATGTGGATCCTGGAGGGTTGATATTCAAAACATTGGATTCCCTGTAGCGGATCCGAAGCACACAGGGGAATAGAGATCAGTGAACGGAAATATCGTGAATCGCATCCCTTAGCTTGCATTGCTAACTGGCTAACCTCAGGTAGCTAAAGGATTTTTCAGGGCTGAATCAAACTGGCTAAAGGCACCCATGGGGATGAGATGTTAATAAGATCGATTCAGGTCTTTGCCCGCTTCCCAGGCTCGGATAAGCTAATTGGTCCTAGTTCCGTGATCAACAGAAGAAAAAAGAAAAGAAAAAACCGAATAAGAAACTCAGAAGGGAGATCGACAATTTGCATCTTATCGAGAAATATCAATCAAGCTTAGCAAGGATACATGCCTACCTATCTGGGGGTGAGTGGCTCTTTCGTATCTAATCAATGTAAATAGCATCCATACATGGTTACCCTCCTTGATCTCGGCAAGAACTTGTCAACTGTCATGCGTCCACACTAATCGGGGCGGTTTTGAGATCGGAGTCGTTGATCAAGTACTAATCATAGCCTGTCTACCTTAGCGGGAGGATGGGGGTTGGGGCATTTGTAATACAGAAAAAACTATCGTGGTTCTTTTGCCGCCCTCGATACCATATGGCTGTAGGCTAGCATCATCTTACTAACAAATAAGCCTTGTAGCAGCTATTGATGTCACTTTTATGATGTCTAAGAAAACCCCTCTCCTGCGTACCTAGTATCCAAGGTAGAGTGGCTCAATTTCGAGTTCAGTACCTGCTCTGGTTTGAAATTCTCGCTGTCATCCATCGTTCCTCTCAGCTGAACAAGCCGACAAGTTCATCAAGCATGCTCCGTCCAGCCCTCTAAGCGAATATAACTATCGAACACTGTCCCGTTTCGCAATGCAAAAGCAACAATCTAATACTCTGACCGGATCGAATTGCTTTTTTGTCCTCGGGTACATGTACTCGAACTGGGTTTCAACACCACCACCACTGGCTAGGCTTTGTTGAGATCATGGCCACAACCAGGCTGGCTCCCTTGTCCTGCGTTCCGTGCCGTTTCTCCAACGGGAAGAATTTCCATTGGTCTCCTTCTCGACGGGACCTCCTCCGATGTATTCTGATTTGCTGCTGCAGTCCGCTCTTGGCATGCACACAAGCTGAAATTGATGCTGTATGTACATTCTCTGTAGTGCAGATATGTACGTCGACATGTAGGACAACTTCGGCGCCTGGGGCAGGAACCTCAGGGCTGTTTTACCATTGCTGATTGGGTCCTAGGCATGGATGCTGTTCTTCGTGCAATAAGCAATAAGCATGCTGACTGCACAAATGTCCGGAACTGGATACTGGCTTTTCCCAGTGTGACAAGCATGTCAGTCTGCTGTTCTGTTCTGCACACGTCGTTTGAGTGGCAAGAGCCAAAACTTTGAAACTGTTACGCGCGCATTCTACACTCACCAATTACAGATGCCGACTTGATCGCCTCCGCTCTTCGACTTAGACTTGGGGTTTGGATCACCTTTTCTACACTTCTACATTTCTCCTCCTGGACCACTATACTCGTCGTCGCTGATCAGTCAAATTGCAGCCTCAAAACTACAACTGGTGACTTGGTTTCCCCTCCTATCCTTCAATGGCTTATGTAACGCTAAAATCACACGTAAGTGATACAACCGCGTGATATCCTCTATTCTGATCCAGAGAGATGGTGCTCCATGGACCCGGAGCGTGGGCGAACAAGTGAGCTAGGACGTGTCTAGTAAGTCGTCATTCTCACGTCGCTCAAGCTTCCATCAAATATCAATGGTGTTGGTTACATTGGGCACCACATCCGTCGTTATTCGTTAAAATACGCGAACCAAGACGCCATCCCTGAAGCTCTGGCTTGCCTATAGGCTAGCAGGCTCTCTTGTACGGGATTCGAGCTCGGACCTTCAGTCCAGTCGCCAGTCTATGACACACGACAATCTGGTCATTCATCAGAGAGAACATTCAATCCGAATTGTGCATGGACGGGTTTGAATGATTGATGAAAGCTCAAGCCACTACCATGCAGCTTTTTTCGTCAGAGCTAATCCATGATTTGCTTCTACACTTGGGGCTGTATGCGCTTTGTCGGTGTCAGTAAATCTAGCAGACGATGACAACCAGGAGATCTACTACCTGGGGTCTTATATCGATGGTTCCCCACGAAATCACTCAATCGTAGGGTATAAGAATGGGTTTTCTTGCGATTCTGTATTCCTTCAAAAAGACGGCTGTCTGTTCTCGCCGCATGATACCCAACTACTGGCAGCGTCACAACCCGACAATAATGAATACCTCCACTACTATGTACATCACAGAATTGAAACGTTCCTACAAAGTAGAAGTCATATTTTAATTTAATGATATGCTAAGAGGATTCCATCTACTAGTGGAGGTCCTCCTCTCTGCATGTATGCGTGCACGTCCAGTTCCATGGCCTTGGATTAGTTTCGCATCAACACCATCCCCTCACCGCGGCGTCCTATCAAGCTTGGCTACGTTCCACAACAGCTCGAAGCTGAGCTTTGACCCAATGCAGTCAGCCAGTCACCTAGTCTTTACTACGCATGCATGTTTTGGCTCTAACAGCAACCAACCGACAGTTAGCCATTGCTCTCTGGGTACATCCCTCCTCCATGCGGCTTCATCATGCTCACTTATAACTCAGCCCTGTGGCACCTTCCCAAATAATTTGATGCGCCCTTGAAGATTCCTTTCAACAGTTGGAAGAGTCGGCTTTGTAGAAAACCCCTTATCATTGAGATGGCGCTGAGGTGTGATACTTGAATGCATAGCCACTAATAGCCCATTACTATCATTCATATTTGTTTGACAGGCTCAATTCTGAGATTAGGAGGCTATCTCTGACGAGGAATAGTTCCCAAGTGTTTCTATATGTAGATTAGGATGGAAGGGCGTATTGGATCAAGTCCGTGAAATGCCAAGTCAGATTTTAACGTCACATTGATTTGACCTGCCTATTTTCTAGAAATATTGCTGAGCTCCATACTTCTAGGGAAGCGAGGTCACTATCAATGACATTAGCATTATGATACCCGGTTCTCATGGTTTCTCCAAGTAATGCACCAATGCTCTATCCCACCCTTTCTCATTTGGAGTCCATCACGCTTTTAAAGTTCTCCTATCTATCATGTCACAAGCCCGCTCATCCATTGCATTCAAAAGAAGAAGAAAAGAGAAAACCATAATGCCCAACCAATGTGCCACTCTGAAGGAACTCCAGGCTGTGCTCGCTTTTACAAACCAAACTCTTCTATACATATATATAAAAAAAGAGAGAAAAAGGGCCAAGCTGAGGATGGCAAAAAAAGGGAGTAAGGCGTATATCCCCCATAATATGATACTATAGCTTGCAGCGTGGCAAAGGTGTCTGCGTCGACACCTGCTAGCTCAAAAGGTCGAGTTGTTAAGAAATAGGGTAAAAGAAGAAGTCGGCAGGGGTATCAAGTCATAAAGTTATGCCAAGTACGATCGTATCGGAAGATATAATGTAGATTCCGCAAATGGATCTGTAGTCGTAACGTATTAAAGTAATAATTGCTGAAAATTAAAGAGGAAATAGAAGAAGTGCGGTTGAGGCGATGCTGTCCTCAGTTCTATAACACAACATTGACCAGTGCTACACTGGAGAGTGTAAGTACCAAGCCAGCCCAGGATGGACCAAATGTGTGCGCGTGGTTGGTCTCTTCTGGAGGTAAAGTGCTATTGACGAAATCTGGGCCACAGAGGGTGTTTACTTGTCGTGCTGCGCTTTCATATGTAAGTGCAACAGGTTGAGAACGGTCTTCGGCGGCGGCGTGGAAGATGTTCATAGTTTCTTGTATGCACCAACTGCATGAAGGGCTGGTGCTACCAGGCAAGGTGAGGTTATACGGTAGGTAGTAGAAATAGGCGTTGGCGGCGGTCGTAGTATTTGTGACCGCATTGGCGTAACAATACATGTCATCCTCTGGTGTTTGAAGGCAAGTAGCCTTGTACATCATCTCATAGGCCTTCATTCCGTAGAGGAACTGCTTGACGATGGTGTTACCCGATTCCCACTCTTGCTTGCAGTTCTCTGATGCAGTAAGATTGCGCGCTGCAGCATCGAAAAAGCCAGTGCAGTATGTGACATTTGCAGCACATGTGGCATCAAGCACCCTGACTATGCTCAAGAGCTGTTTCTGAGCTTCGAAGAAGCCACGAGACGTCTGTATGATTTCGTTAATCCTTAGAAACTACCTGACATCTGTTGATTAAAACCTACCTGGAGCATCATGGAGAGCGGGTAGCAGGTCTCGTAAGAAGGGTCGGAAAGGATGCCATTCAGAAACGCGGGACAGTTACTATCGGATGTGGTCGAGAGTTCAGCTGACAAATTGCCATCAAAAGCCTCGGGCAAAGGTGTATTTGTGGTGGCAGCAGTCTTCGCAGCCCGTTGAATGGTGACAGTTGTAGCCTTGGATTTGCCCTCTGTTTTGGAAGTTGTTTCCTTGTTGACAATCTCCTGCACTTCATCCTCGTCTTCATCCTTGCTCGGTTCCTTACGTCGGCGCAGTTCGTATCGGTTGATGGTAGGAGCATGGTGCCGTCCATGTCGGAGTGAAGATGACTGTGTCTCAGTACCTGCTAGGACTGTAGAAGTAAGACATACTAGGAGTAAGAGAAATGATAAGGCTGCTCGTAAGCGGGGCGCGCGGGAGGTGGCTCTCGACGGACTGCGAGTGTTGAAGATAGAGCACGATTGTGAAGCCATGGTAGAGAGCGACGAGGCGAAAGACGCCAAAGGTGAACTAAGTTGTATTTCAAGGATGTGCAACAATCGAATGGATGGCGATGTGTACAGCCTTAAAACGCATTGGCAGCACAGACAACAACAAGATTGACTGTGTTTCACACAATGGGCCCAAATTTGCACAACAAGAAAAGTTGATGGAAGGTCGGTTCGTGAGAGTGAAGGACACTCTGGAGTGACAGTTGTAGTAGTAGTGACGAGTCAATCGGCGATAAAAGCCAATATTTAACAATTTCTCGGTGGATGGATTTTTTTTATCGTTGTCGTTGCATGGCGCACTTTCAAGTTTCCAGGTTGGATAACGCTTCCGATGAGTGGGAAGTCAATGGATAAATGAGAATTGCCGGCTGGGGTCCTGTTGTAGCTGCAATGGTCGAGAACGAGTGTAATGCAGTGCGTGATATACCAATTGCGAGATGGGATTGGCTGCCAGGGGGAGATGAGATGGCCGTCCAGTTGCTATTAGGTGGGAGGCTTACACAAATCGGGTAGCAGTTGATGTGGCCAAGAAGTGCGTATTTGCAGGTGACAAAACAGGTGACAAAATAGGAAAGAGAGAACGAGTGACTGTATGCTGGAGTTGAAGCTGGAGCTGAGGTTGAATCTGGGGTTGAAAACGATCGTCGTGGGTAAGACAAAAAGGAGTATTCAAGTTGGTAAGGATGAACTGGAGTTAACGAATGAATGGCGGGTCTAGAAACCAGTGATCGTCGGCGGCTCTAACAGCACCTGAGGTAGAGGTAGGTCTGTAACTCAACGGCTGCGCAAGGAAAAAAAGAAAACGAAGGAGAGAAAGAGGGTGCCCAACACCCCATTTGGAATTGCCAATATAGAAACAGAATTCTAAGTGGATATCACGGGAAATGGGATCAGTGATGCCGGACAAGAAAACAATAGCCCCTACAAAAACAAGCGACTTGAGTTTAGTGGGCCAAGTCAGAGGGGAAGACAGACGATTCCAGCACAGGCCTGCCTTGCTTCTGATGCTTGCCAATTTGACCAGGATCAAGCAGGCATGAATCAATCAAGTGCAGAGACCCATGGCTTAAATCCCAAGAAATAGACAAGGATAATTAAACCCTCCTTTGAGGCTTGCAGTAGTGCTTGTTAGCGCGTCGGTTTATTGATTGGGCCTACTGGGTGTGTATCACATAGAATGTGTACTGTGACTGGACAATAATGAAGTTTATATAGAATGAACTGGTTGGAGATTTGGTAGTACATACACTGCACAGTGTTCTAGTATAGGAGGGTATAGTGAAAATTCTGCTAATAATTGATCACGTAACTCTACTGCCCACCTCACTCTGATATCTCTGTCCTGATACACAGACAAACAACAAACATCAACTGTAAAAGAGAAGAAACCCCCTTGATCGCCTTACGCGTCCACATACATTCTTGAGTCACAAGGGTTCAATTATGTTTCAAACCGGCCCGCTTACTACTGGCGTCCTATAGAGAAACCACCATGCTCCAAACGGTATTGCATGCTTGCATACAGCACTCTCATATTCTCCGGGTTACACGGCTGGCTGTTCGTGAGCTAAAATGCAGGTTCCCACATGGATTCTCAGGTCGAAACGGACATCGAGCTGAAGACGGCAAGGTTTAGGAAAACCCATGATACACAGGCGACTAGAAAAGGGGAGGGGCAAATCTCGCTTCCCCGTGGCGGACCAGCCACCATTACCACGGATCCAGCCATGACAAGGCAAAAAATAGCATCAAATCGATTTTCTAGCGTAGGTAGTATCGCTTCAAGGCGTCACCTCATTCCAAGGTTTATTGGGAGTGTGGGTGGGTGCCGCTGAGGGACGATCCGCTTTTGATCAGGTCTGTCAGTTGAAGTTCAGTTCATGCCTACACGGAACTGAAAGCTTCCAAGATTGTTCATTCAATCTCACCGTTTCGTTTCATTCCGTTGCAATGTTTCGTTTCCTCAACTAATGGTACTCGTCAGCTTCAGGCCAGCACCGGAATGGTTCTATCCGACGGTCACTCAGGTGGCGTTGATTTAATTTGTAGGTTCGGTTCCTCCAACGTTCCCTTGGGTCTTTAAAAGTCTAAATCTCCACCGAGACCCGATAGAGCTTCTCGCGTACCTTGCATGGCTCCCGCCACGCCCAAAGTAATTTCCTTGGCTTCTCAACTCTCCAATAACGAGCTTTGCTCCCCTGCCAAGAAATCTTTGCCCCGGCTAAGCCCTAGCCTTTTGATGCAATATTTTACCTCTCAACTTTGAACAAATCGATTCATTGCCTATTACTCCGTACTCACCTGAGAATTACAGAGAAAACCCAAGAATTCAAGCTTGACACAATACCAGATGAACCAACTTCTTGTTCCCGCATCTGAGCCGCGTGGCTACCGTGTGGTGCCTAAGGCTAACAGAGACGTTGTCCTAAACAAGTGGGGATCCATAAATCACCACATCCACCGCTACGGCTGTCGAACCGTCCGTTCGGCCATAATAGATGCACTTCGTAAACGAGTGTTTTTCATGGCCGCGTGTGCCGCTCAGGTTAGATACCATAAACATACCATTATCCGCTGTTTGTACTCGTCAGCCATTTTCGTCTTAGAGCCTCCAGTCCGGTTCGTTCAACCGCCACGGGCTGATAGTTGCAAGTCGCAACATCTCTTAGCTATCATGTTCGAGACCTTTTTGCCATTCCCTGTTGTGTCGATCGATACTTCATCTGGTTTCTTATCTTAATTTCTCCTTTTATTCGATGAGATGTTGCACGCGATGGCCATGTGGCCGTGCTCCACCTGCCCCAGCGTCTATCTAAACTTCATCCCTTGGGGAGACTCAATCACTTATTCACAGACATAAGACCCAAATCAGGAGGCAAGAATAAAAGGATTAAATAGCCTTCTAATTTCACCCTAAATTATCCTGAAGTTACTAAAGTATTCAGTCGCATGATGTTAGAAATGTCGAAGAAAGTTTGATTGATCGGATGATATACATCGGAAATATTACAAACGATAAAACGAGAAAAATCCTTCATGGTCCATGAGGGGAGTGTTCCTCATGACAATGGATCGCCTGAACGCCAATACAATGCAGCAAAGTCTCACACTTCCACACGAGTAATCGCCATTCTCCCATCTTACTCAACTTTGACCCAAAATCTATCTCTGCTTCTCGAGGCTCTGCAAGTTAACCAGTTCAGCGTAACGTCCATTCTTCTTCATCAACTCCGTGTGTGTACCCTGCTCAGTTATGCGACCCTGATCAAACACATATATAATATCAGCCTTTTGAATGGTACTCAGACGATGCGCAACAGCGATGGTAGTTCGGCCCTTAGCCGCTTTGTCCAACGCCGCCTGTACCACATGCTCTGACTCGGAGTCCAAGGCTGATGTTGCTTCGTCGAGGAGCAAGATCTTGGGGTCTCGGATTAAGGCTCGTGCAATGGCAATTCGCTGCTTCTGTCCACCAGACAACAGCGCACCCTTACTACCAACAACAGTGTTGAAACCCTCAGGAAGTGACACAATGAAGTCATAGATATTTGCTTCGCGAGTCGCATGCTCGATGTCTTTTTCTGAAACATCCTCGCGGGAAGTACCTAGCAGGATGTTTTCTTTGATGGTTCCTTGGTAAAGTGTAGGCTCCTGACTGACAAGCGCAATGTGTGATCGATAGTCGTTGATATTGAGCGTACTGATCTCATGACCATCGATAAACACTCCGCCAGAGAGGGGATCGTAGAAACGTTCTAGCAGCGCAATCGTCGTTGATTTGCCGCAGCCTGACGCTCCAACGAGGGCTATATACTGCCCCGGTCGTACAGTGAGATTGAGACCACGGAGGACAGGCTGCTCGGGTCTCGTGGGATAACGAAAATGAACGTCACGAAATTCAAGAGTTCCTTCGACCCGAGGCAGACGTTCTCCGCTGTCTGACCATGTGTCAACCACGGGTTGTCTGTCAAACAACTTCTTGAGTTCTCCAGCAGCATGGTGCGCCTTACCCATGTCAGGCGCGAAGGAGAAGATCGTGCCTGCCGATTGCGCACCGAAAATTACCTTTTACTATAGTTAGCTGAGGCTCAAAACATCGTGATACCGGGTACATCTTACAGCCATGAAGCAGAGAAAGAACTGGAACATGGTATACTCTAGAGCACCTATGAGCCTTCCGCCATACCAGAAGCCCAAAGCGAAGCAGGCGAATAGGAGGGACTGGGAAGCTGCGTAAAGTGTGGAGGATTTCAGGACCGATATCAGACTCTTGCGTTGCTGTATCGCCAGCGAGTCTCTGTACTGCTTCAAAACATCCTCCTCTCGTGTCAACGCAGCGACAGTTCGGATAGCGGAAATTGCCTCCGAAGCAAAGCTTGCAGAGTTGTCGTAAGCGGCCTTAGAGCGACGCTGGAAATGGGCGAGCATCCAGAAGCGGAAGAAGCCACATCCTAAGAGAACTGGAATTGTTGCAATACACACAAGTGACAGTTTCCAACCAATTGCTAGTGATACAACAATGGCGGAAATGAGGGTTGTGCCAACCATTAACAATGTTCCTAGAGTTACGCCGCTCAGTCCAGCAACGTGAGTCGTTTCCGTCGACAAAAAGGAAGTGAGGGCTCCTGCAGTGTTCTCATCGCGGTCAAAAAAGGCAACATCTTGACGTAGCATGGTTCGGAAAGCACGGTCTCGTACTCTGTGGACCAGTCGCTCAGAACATCTGGCGAACAAGACACCCTGGATGATAAATGCAAACAACTGAACGAAGGCGAGCATGAGATACATGGCGCTCCAAAAGTCCGAGTCTTTCTTGATTTGGTGACGGTTTTCTTCTGTGACTGGCTGGGAGAGAGTTACAATTTGCTTGGCAAAGAAAACTGAAATAGAATTAGTCACGGCACGTCAGTTGAAGGTAATACCAGAACGTGGCCTACCAGCTTGAGTCGGGTTGCCTCCACCACATATAGCAGAGAAGAAGAGACCGACAACCATGAGCTTCCATTCTGGGGTATTGAAACCCGCAATGAGTTTGATCAGTGTCCACATGCTGTACTCTTGTTCGGTCTCTGTTTTGCGGCCCTGAAGAGCCAAACTCGATGCAGATTTTGTGGTGCTGGTGCGGTTCAGCTTGGCTGCGATGTCATCGTTGGGGTCGGCAACGTTGGCAGCTTGTTTCTCGCTCGTCATCTTCCGCATGAGTGATACTTCCTCCTCGTCAATAGCAGCTTGCTCCTCAGCAGTCAGTTCCTCGGCGGCAGCGATGTTCTGAGCCGAAACGAGTTTGTGATATGCACTCTTCTTCTCCAGAAGCTCGTTGTGAGTTCCTTGTTCCACTATCTTGCCGTCAGACATAACAACAATATTGTGAGCGCCCCTGATAGTTGATAGACGATGAGCAATGGTGATGGTTGTACGGCCTTCGGAGGCGTTTTCAAGGGCGGCTTGCACAACACCCTCCGACTTGGTATCGAGAGCACTTGTTGCTTCATCAAGGAGTAGAACTAGAATCACGTTAGTTCAGGAGACGTTGACTAAGCATGAGGTATCTGGGAGATATAATAAAACTCGAGATGCCATATACCAGAAATACTTTGCTCAGTTCATCCTGACATAACCTAAGCTTGATATTCAGGCAAGACAGTGGTATATTAGGATAAACTTGGCAGTCTCTTTGACCAAGGCTGAGTCTCAAGTCTTTTTTCCCAGGTCAGTATACTTACTCTTGGGATCAGAAACGACGGCACGAGCGATAGCAATTCGTTGCTTCTGACCACCTGAAAGAAGAAATCCTCGTTCTCCAACGTTGGTCTCATATTTTTCGGGAAGAGCCGAGACAAAATCATGGGCATTTGCCTTCTTGGCCGCTTCAATAACCAGTTCACGCTGCTTCTCCTCACTCGCGTCTTCATACTGGGTGCCGATCAGACCATGACGAATGTTGTTAAAGATAGTAGTGCCAAAGAGTGTAGGTTCTTGGCTGACAAGAGCCATTTGCTGCCGCAGCCATCGAAGGTTAAGCTTGGAGATATCGTGCCCATCTAGGTAGACTTTGCCTTGTACAGGATCGTAAAATCGTTCGACCAAGCCTACAATGGTGCTCTTGCCGCTCCCGCTCGCGCCGACAAGAGCAGTGACTTTGCCGGCAGGGATGTCAAGGCTCACATCGTTCATAACCGTGACTTCGGGGCGAGACGGGTAGATGTGCTTGATGTTGGAAAGCCGGATGGAGCCTTGGATATTCTCAAGCTTCTCACCCTCGTTGCTCGACGGATCGAGGGGAGACACACGATCGATAGTATTGAAAATCTTGGCCGCGGCAGCAATCGCATTTGTGAAGGCTTGGACATTAGGGGCGACATTTCCCAAGTTAAATGCGCCTATCATGACCGCCATGAGGATCGTTAGGATGTTGGAGAGTGTTGTTTCTCCATCAACCAACATCTGGCTACCTTGCCAGAAGGCCAGGCCATAGTTAAGGTACAGGACCAGCATCATACCTGCAATCATTAGATTTGTACTGCTTATAACATTTGAGAGATCGGGGATGTTATTAGGAGAGAAAGTATAAGACTGTGTTTGGGGGCAGATCGCTGGGCTCTGGTGGAAGCCGCTCACATACCTGCAATCATGCACGCGACAGCGCCTTTAACCCGGAATCCATAGTGCTCAGCATTCTTGAGGTGGGCATCGTATTGACGAGCAAGACGTTCCTGAGTGCCAAAAGCAACAGCGTTTCGAATAGAACTGATCACCTCATCTGCAAGACTTCCTCCATGGGCATAGGCTTCCAAGCTTTGTCGATTATATCTGAGGATAAAAGTAGATCCGCTTCCCATGTTGAGCAAGAGAGCAACGACGGTGGACAAAAGGATCAACGTAAGCTTCCAATACTTGACGAATCCGATAATGAAAGCTGAAACGAATGTAGCCACAGCGGCAAGAGTAAGAGACACCTTTTCGGAAATACCATCTTGGATGAGATTCGTGTCAGAGGTGATCCGAGTCGTTATTTCCCCAGCACCGAGCCTGTCAAAAAAACCGATATTCTGGCGTAAACAACTTTCGAGGTAATGCTCGCGGATTTTGGCAGAAATATGCTCCCCTGTGTAGATGAAACCACAGGTCGATATATAGACCACAATAAACTCCCCAATGCCTAAATAAACAAAGTACAGAACGAATTCTACCAGTTTGTGGTTAAAGGCACTGGAGCTCAATGAACGATTCACAAAGTAGTCTTGGAAAACGCCTTGAAGGTTACCGAAGACGACGGTCATAAGAGGAAGCGCAGCCCCACCAGCGATAGCGCAAATGCTTGAGACTATGATGATGAGGATGTCGTTGCGGGAGGCATATCGGTATAGCACAGCGACCCCCTGCTTGACTTCAGGACTGATGACTTGGCGTCGCAATACCTCGGCTTCGTCAGGTGGCAAGTGTCGATAGTGATCCTCGATGCTTTCGGCTTTGGGGGGCACAATGACTGCTGAATCAGCTTTTGTTAGGTCCGATTTCTCCTTTTTGGCGCCGCTTGAAGATTTTATGTGTGGGCGAACTGCATCTTTGTCGCTTGAACCACTCCCGCTGTGGCTTGAGTTTGATAGTCGGGAGGGGTTACTGCTGCTTGTTGGAGCAGCTGTCTTTTCAAGTGTTTCGGCCATGGTGTAAGAAATGACTCTTGGAGAGCCCAGGTGTACCGTGTTTAAGTGTAGAGAAGAGCTCCGTCAGATGTTGGCGGGCTGAAGAGACGCCCTTGGATGAAAAGGTAACACCAGCAGGTGCTGAGTTGAGATGGATGTCCTCAATATTAGCGGATCATGAGTCTAAGTATCAATCCAGTTTGTAGGATTTTCGTATAGAGACTTAAAGATCGGAAACAATGCGACGGCGAAAAAAATGGGCCCCCGGACGAGGAGTCTCCTTCGGACTGTGTCGATGATTAAATAGTGGGCATGAGGTCTGTTTTATTTCTGGATCGAGAGCACAGGAAAACGCGACTCGACATGAATGAACAATTTATTTAAATAATTGAGCTTGGGCAACACCTCCACACCCTCGCTCCAACTGTCGGACTGGTTTAGCGTACCTTGCTGTCGGACGGGACACAAAATTGTGCCGGAACTCTTTGGGGTAAGAAGACTTCGGACCTTGAATTAGGTGACAAAAGTAAAGCAGTTACAATTCAACCTAGGTCATTATGTGATTTACCTATGCATTTTTGTAACTAAGAATTAGCGTCCTAAGTTTTCTAACCTCCCCTACCGGGAATACCTGGGCTCCACTACCTGTCGTTTTCCTCTCGCACTAAACGATTTTCTGCAGCCCCATGTTTAGTGATTTCGATCCGCTAATCGTTCATTGGCAACTTCGACATGGGCTTGGAGAGAACATCCTTGTTGGAGAATGTTCTATTGTCACTTGTCGCTTATGATCAGGCGTATTCAAGGCCCCGTAAGCCGGATCAATTCGAGGACCTCTGATCTATGTGTGATCTCATTATCAATGTCTTAGAGGCCAGCGATCCCTGTGAAAAAGATGCATATGTACCGATTGTTGAGTCATCTCACCGCGCACATTGTCTTTGACTTTCATTATCTCTGTCTGATCTGCGTCTTCCCTCGGACTGCCGCAGTAGTCCGACAACCCGTCCGTAGTGGGTAATCCTACGGAGCAAAAATGCATCCAGGATCTAGGTATGCTTACTCTCGCTGTTCAACTCAGTTAGGTTAGGTAGAAAAGAGAAAGGTTTATATAGAAACTCGATCTTTTTGAACTCGTATAAAATGTAACAAATTAGATGTTTACGGATACTTCTTTAATTTTTATAAACATTCAGGTAGTCCTCGTATCTGTAGAAGTTTTGATGATTTTTTCTCAGAATGAAGCGGGAGATTTCTGTTTTCTCTCAAGACGTTTCGCTCCACATTCATATCTCTTGCCTTTTCACGCCAGCCGAAAGGGATCAGGCTACCTCATTTGTAGCAGAGTGTGATTAATTGGCCGTGGTTCTGTGGACCCATTCTGCGGCGTCGAAACAGTTGCTGCTTTCGGACAGCGCCCGGCTCGCTTCAATCTGCCACTATCGGTTCACTTTTATTACTCCAGGCTTCGGAATCTCTAATACTGTCAAGACTGGCAACCGGGTAAATAAAAACGGGAGTTCGGCACACTTCACAACGCGAATGTCATCTAAGAGTCTACTACGTATGAAAGTGACAACACCTATTGGGCATTGTACCTTGTTATTTCGCTCCACACATCTCAAGCGTAATAAGCCATGATCAGTGAGCGAGAACAACATGTTCCAGATTGATCTTGAATGACCCAGCACTGTAAGACAGGAGCCAGCATCGCATATCACAAGCCGTTGTGTATCATACTCATGTCACCTCGATGAGATTCGAGTATGGTAGTACCTCTGGTACGGAGATGAATCTGCACACTGCATAATAATGAGAGCAACAACAATACCCTTTGATAACCAGGCTTTGATCTGACGTTCAACAGTCCAGTTCAACATTGGTGTGATCATCGGAGGTCGGTAAGTTTTGGTCGCCGGTTTCCGATTGTCAGCATTAAGCCAAGAAATAATGAGGCTCCGAGGTGGTTGGTCGCTCCCGAGTCCGAACTCCGGCGGCTAACTAAATTCTTTCGCATCCATTACTTATTGGTGGTATTGATACCATATCCGATAAATTCTAGATTGCGTGGCTTGTTACGCTTGATGCTAGCAAGCATGCCCACGACTTCGTATTTCTCGCATTCACGGATATGGATCGCTGCAACTTGGCCGTCGTTTGAGGCAGTTGCAGGAAGCTGTTAAACGCACGGGTATCTACCTGGTGTTGAGTGTAGTATATAGTGATCCACCCGGGCAGTGCACTTCTATTCTTGTGTTCCTTTTCTCCGTCCGTAATCCTTTCAATCGTCAGAAGACATCGATCTGAAGAGTCAGTCCTAGCGACCTCAGCGCGATCATCTAAGTTACTGCGAGTCTTGAAATGTATCGGCCTGGGACATAGTAAATCTCGCATTTCATGCAAAGGTCATCTGGAGTCAAGCGAAGTATGGTTTATCCTAGGCAATGTGTTACAACGTCCTTGCTTATGGGCTCAGACCAAAATGATGCATATATAATACTGTTGCTATTTTCAGATATGTCTGCACTGGCCTAGCTTCACGGCCAGTCGATGTTTTCGTATTTACCTAGACGCATTACCTGTCAGCTTCGCATTGATCCCGTGGCTATTCCACTTGGCGTTTCCAAGGCTACGGGAGGTAAGAAAACTTAGGGCCTAAATCCTGTGATAAAAATCCTTAGGGAAGCCTGTGCTAAATTTAGGTCATTTTAGGCTAGTTTATTTTGTTACCCTGACTGATTGTCAGAAGTCTTGCTCTCTGAGGTAAGGGTCATTATTGTTAGACAAGGCATAACAGTACTTGTGTTGTTTCCCTGTGAGTGTCAGGTTGAATAGATTTGTATAACCACATATCCCTGTAGACACGTACTAGTAAGGTTCTTCAGTTTCATCTAAAGTTGTGTTTCATGGTTAAAGAGAAATAATCGAGGATGCCCTTACAAAGAATACTTCTACCCCGGAGCTGAAGAGATGTGAAATAGCTTCATGCAGGAGGCTAGCAGCTGGAGTGCAAGGTAAAGGGGGGATGGAGAGGGTGTTTCTCTACGTTATAATGAAATTATATATCGGTAAGTCTTAACAACATTGGCGAATATCGTGGCAACACTAGGCATCCGATCTAAAATTTATGATATGGTGCCATAAATTTATACATTTTGTATCTTCATTAGTACAGGCGTAAGAACGCTCCCAACAATGTATCAGTTTAGGAGAAACGAGGCACCGATATATGAAATTATAGCCCGAAAAGACATCACGATGAAGCGAAATGACTGAAACTTGAGAGAGATATCACCTCTTGGCTTATGAGGCTGCGTGATGTATCTGAGTCCCATTAGTTGCTGCTGCATGACTCTGGATATACACCGTAGGGTTCCAGCCACAGATTATTACCGGATCAAACAAAAGCGATCGGTGTAAGATACTATGTACGAGCATCATATAAAATACTTAAGTTGCAATTGATAGAGACATTATGGGTTTGTTTTTGGCTTTTCTCAAACGCCTGGTTGCTAAAACCCAAACTCATGGTGTCAGAAGACTGAAGGTAATGAATCAGGGGGCAAAAATGAATTCATTAGAGAGCATCCTAGCTTTCTCTGAATCACCATAAATTAATCCCAAGCTCCTTCACTATTTTTGTCACTCATGATTAAGATCTTGAGTTTTATGGCCTCCCCTAGCTCAAGTTCAATACAAATTTCGATAAGTGGTTCAGAACAAAGGACCCTGCGGGCTTCACACAGGGATAGTCAGCCAGGATGATAATTCCCAGGTTATCATTAAAATGCCTAAAATGATTTTTGACATGCAAACGAACACATGGTGAATAAACATCCTCCAGAAAGGTAAGTTTTTTCAGCTATCAATCAATACAGACTCTGGCCATTTTCAATGGCATGACCACTTCAAGCCTTAGGCAACAAACGCCTATTCGTCTTCTCATTGGATGCTACCACAAGCTCTGAACAAGTCATCACAGCTTACTCGATCGCCACATCATCTCAGTCGAGCCCAGCACTCAACCTTCTTATCGCCACGGCACGTGTCAAGACTAAAAACATCTATCTATATGCCCAAGAGATATTTAATTCTCTATCGCCTTCAACCTCCCCAAGCCCACAACATTTCAAGGAACCACGACACGCATACTGGCAGCTCGTATAGTACACACTGTAGCGTCATAGCCCCCCCAACATCATGATACCTGGCTCTCTCGTCTGGTTACTTACACTGCCGGCACTTGCGCTGGCCGCCCGCCCCAAAAATGCCATCAAGCTTTCCGATGTGCGATCCCTCACCCTTCGCGGCAATGGCGCCATGACGAACCATCGCCGTGTTGGCGCTATCCCCCAACTGCGGTGTGTCTCCAAGAAGGCACTCTGCGAACTCTACGACATTGACGTGATGCGGTGCTCCAACGAAGGCTCCGGCTGGGGCGATGAGGATATTCAATGGAGTTGTACTGCCTCACTCCCAGAGGAGCTCAAATTAGTCACCACGGATGTGATCTGCGAGGGGTATAACTCTCCTGACGACCCTTACGTTCTCAAGGGTAGTTGCGGTGTCGAGTATAGAGTTGCCTTGACAAGGAAAGGTGAACGTCGTTATCCAAACATCGCCAACGGTGGATGGTTTAGTGATGGCCGAGGTGGTACCGACTGGGGCGCTTTACTCTTCACTATCATATTCGTGGCTATTCTTGGCTGGATCATTTACTCAGCGTGCTACAAAGCACAAGAGGCTGGGGGCAACTCTAACCGACCACGACGCCGTCGTGACGGTTGGTCTTCTGGCGGATGGGCCCCAGGATGGGGCCCTGATGGCGATGACCCTCCACCTCCATATCCCGGTTCCAAGCCTTCTTCGCAGTCTGACACCTGGAGACCCGGGTTCTGGAGTGGTGCCGCTGGAGGAGCCGCAGCAGGATACTGGGCTGGTATCCGTAATCAGCAAAATCATCACAATTATCACAATGATGGGTATGGCAGCATCGGGCGCGGAAATTCTGGATGGAGTGGACGTTCTGGATCATCGTCGGGATCTAACAATTCGAACCGCCATGAAAGCACTGGTTTTGGTTCAACCAGTCGTAGATAGAGACAATCACCAGATGTACCGGAGTCTTCAGATTTCTCTTTGGTAGCATAATCGACGCTTTCCATTCATCCTGTTATTTCATACACGGACTCTATACCAGCCCAGATATCCCCGACCCTGATAGACCCTCCTTTCTTTACAAAGAGTATATACATGCATGCAGCGGCTTTTGCGAGTTCCGCTGAGCGGTTTAGAAATACACGGATGACTTTCCAAGTGTAGCCATCTAACCCAGAGAATAAAAACGTCAAAATACGCTGTCCAGATCATACGGCCCAACGTAGTCCGGTGAAAGTGGATATATGGTCACCCCCAAATACTTGGAAGGTATAGAATGGATGCGTGGTGCCTGAGGCAAGCAATTAATGAAGTAGAAAAAGAGGTATCGCATAATAAAAGGGAGGGAAGAAAGGTGCAAGTTGGGTCGTTTCCGTGGCGCTCTCAATGGGTTCGTTCAATGATGGACGGGCATAACGTCCATTTTATCGAATGCTCGAGAACAGGTAGGGCACTTCCGCATACGATTGCTGATGCGATCATCCACACATTGGTTGCAGAATAAGTGGCCACATGTCTTCAACGCCGTATTCTTGAAATTGTTACGACAAATGGTGCACAAAGCGAACGTCTAGGACCAGGTTAACACGAGTTAGAATCCTCAATTTTATCTTCCATCACTTACCCGAAGCATTTCTTCTTCTTCAGACGAATTGCTCAATGCCTTATTCTTCCAGTTGTCGCGATCTTTCTGTAAATGCTCGAGGCGAACCTTCATTTTCTCTACCTCAGTCTCTTGCATTGTGTTCCGCTCACGGACTACAGCAGAAGCTGCATCTTTAGATTTGACTAGGCCTGTGAGGTCTGCAATTTGCTTGTTCAGAGATTCAGTGCGGCGCATAGCATCTATGCTTGTCGTCTCCAACTTCTTGTTCTCCGTCATGAGGGCGGCATTTGCCTGTTTTAAATCAATCAGTTGTTTATCCAAATTACCCAGCAGGGTACGGTTCTGCGATTCAAGATCCTTGAGCTGGGCGATGATTTCCGAACTCTTGCTGTTCTGGTGTCGCAACGATCGAATCTCGTTGTTGCGTGTATCTGCGTCCTTTCGCGCAGCGAAGTATTTCTGGTCGGCCTTGCTCTTCTCTGCAATCAAAATCGCCATGCGCTCCTCGGCAGCACTCGTATCCATCGCCTTCTTTTGAGCGATTTGCATTATCTTCTTATATGCTTTTTCCATCGCCGGAAATTCAATATTGATAGACTTGAAATCTCGCTCAAGTTTTGTATACTGCAGGCGAAGCTCGTCAATTGTCAATGCTTCGATATCTGGGCTAACAGCTTGCTGATCCTCGCTCGGCTGAAGGCGTGAAAGTTTTGATTCCAGGGCCATAATTCTGTCGTCCTTGGCAGATGCCAGAGCATTCACCTGATCAATCGATGCTCGGTCCTGCTCTAACCTCGCCTTATGTTGCGTGGTTTCGGCCAGTAACTCGTCGCGCGCTGATCGCACCCGGGCAAGATCCTGATCCCTTGACATGATCTCAGCTTCAAGCTCCTGTGTCACCTGATTCGCGTCTGCTTCGAGCTGAGTTCTGAACATCGACCGTTCTGCTTGTAGTTTCTCGGCTTCTTCTCGCAACTGTTTATTTGTGGCTTCAAGGGAGTTGATTCGTTTGATAAGATCCTCGTTCTGGTTTTTGAATTGTTTGAAAACGTCGGTCCGGATAAAGTCTTCATCAGTTAAGGTCTCCCTCTTCGCTTTAAGAGTGGAATTCTCGTCCTGAAGGGCCTTGATTTCAGCCAGGATAACATCTAGTTGTTCCTTTTGCTTTGTAGCAGCTGCAGTCGCCTCTTCATACTTGAGTAACAGTTCACCTGCATTGTCATTCGCCTCATTGGTTTCAGCAGCCCCATCACCAGACGCAGAAGGGCGGGTGGCATTAGCGAATGCTTGCTGTTCCAGCTTCTGTACTTGAGAACTCTTGGCGCGGTCCAGTTTCTTCTCCGCTTTGAAGTATCGCAGAGTCGCAGCGTTCAGTTGTTCAGACAGTTGATCCTTTTCGCTCTTCAGTCTGTCCAGTTTGACCAAGTATTCCTTTTGCGTTGCCAGCAAACTTGCAACCTTGTTCTCCAGTTTAACAGCGTCGGGGTCGATCTTACCGCGCGAAGAGGCTAATCGCCCAAGAAGTGCTTCAGCTCTGGATCTGATCGTCTTTCCCTTGTCCGATAAATGTTTCTGGAATTCATGAAGATCCTTGAAACTCACGCCACTCAGGTATGGAGGGTCTGCGGACAGGTCAGCAAAAGCACGGCGGTGAACATAGAACAAAGAACACCGTACCAGATGGAGCCGTGGAGGTGATATCTGAGTCTGAAAGAAGCTCCAATTCCTCAAGCACCTATTTCTTTGTTTAGTAACACCACAAATAGTGGGGATTAGAGTTGGGAGAGACAAACCTGTCGCCACCAAGCATCGATAAGTCTCAAATGGTCGTCATGATGGACAGATCGTTTATGGAGTTCCTCTAGGCGTGACTCGTAAGTGGAAGCTTTGCGACTATACTCTTGCATCTGCCGATAGATAGCGCCCTTTGTGTAGGCCTGATGATCGGTCAGCGACATTTCCTCCAATACTTCGAGCAAGCTGCGTGATGTTTTTTTTGGGGGGGGGTGGGTTGTGCCGAGGCGCTTCTCATTTATATGCATGACGAATGCACTTCTTAGCCGACTGCTGCGATGTCGCGGGGAGTAGGCGAGCATCATCACTGCCTTGGTGAGCAATGCCGTCCAGGACCATCCCGATAGAATGGCACGAAGCCCAAGTGTAAAAACTTCCGTGATAGGCAGAGTGTAGGGAGAAACATTTGGTCGGGGACCCAAGCGTTGGCACTAGAAGATGTCGTTATAACTTACCTCAATCCAACTCTCCTCCTTCATATCGGACGGGTCATCCTTAGCCTTGGAGCCATTGACAGCAACTCGCTTGCTGGGAGGAGCTATATCATCGGCACTGCTGATGGCAGGCCGTTTCCTATCCTCCATCTTTATGACTGTGGATGGACGAGGGGAGGTAGAGGAAGTGGTTGTAAGAGGCATCAGAAGTTGCGTGTCACAGGGCAAAATGGCGGACGCGTTGCCAAAGAAAAGCGACGGGTCGGTCGTGCTAGCGCTTTAAAACCAATTCCCGTCGCGAACAAAGTCGTGCGAGCGATCATCAAGTGATAGCGCGGGGAAGCGTGTTGTGATGATGGAACGTTTCCTCGGGTAAGGAGTTGAAATTTCGAAGTTGAGTCGCAGACCAAGAAGCGCGGTGTCTCCACCTCAAAGGGGCTTAGTGTGAGTCTAGCCTTATCAGGAAAGTGGATCTCTCTTATCGATTTGCATGGGCGGATAATTCTCGCCCACTGGGCATCTCCACCATCCCGCATTTTATTTTCTCTGCCTTTTTCTGGGCTGCTTGCTAAATACTTTTCAGGTCTCTGAACCTTATCTCTTGTCGCAATTCAGAAATGTCAACACAGATACCAGATCGAAAATTGAATAAAACACGTGCATGATTATACGCTTGCGCAATGAGCTCCATGTTCAAAAAGAAAGGAGGGCCTGCCTTCAAACCTAAGATCCCCGCCGCTCGACGCCCCGCGGTACCAGCACCCTCACAACCTCCCAAAGCAACACCAGCTGCTTCTCCTCCCCAGATCTTGAAAGTGCCAGAACCCCAGAATGGATACCATGAATCGTCAGAAGCGACATTATCGAAAGATCTCGTAAGCACACCAGTCGAGTCGCAATCTTCCGATTTTCTTGAACTTGGTCGCCAACCTCCTACCCCACCATCGACGATCCCGGAGCCTGCAAAGCCAGATGATCCTGCTGCAGCCAAAGGAACTGCCCAGAAGTACCTTTCAGAAGGAATACAACATGAACCCGCAAGCCAGAATGCAGATGTCCATCTTGAACAAACTGTTGCATCTGCTGTGACCCCCACAGAACCATCAGTTGCCCAAACGACAACCTTAAGCGAACAAGAACAAGACCAACAGCGTCCTTCGTATTGCAGTGAGACTCAATCAAGTAGCGCAGAGGATGTACTGTCTCCTGTTATGCAAATTCACACTCCGGAGGACTCGGAAGGACCAAATGGAACTGAACTTTCAAATATGCCACCTCTCCCCGCTGCTGCCTCGAATGATTCACGCGAAGATACTTTGAGTGAAGTACAGAATTCACTCAAACCAACGCGGGGACCACGAACCAGGAAGCAGACTGCCCAGGCAACCCAGGATGAGATTGAAAGGGAGGAAGGCTCGCGACTGAAGAAACGTCAGAGGAAGACCGCCGACGAAAGTGAAGCACCCAAACAGCCCAGGAAACGTAGGACTACTCAGAGTGGTACAAGCACCCCTAGAACTAGAAGAGCACGCTCGGTGACACCTGAAGATTCAGAATCTCAATTGGTGGACCTGCAGAAGCTTAAGATGGCTGATTTGACCAAGGATCTTCACATTGGGAAGAAGTTTAGTAGGCACGACGAGCTACGAGAACGAGAAAGACGGGCAAGAATGAAATCCAAACTTGGAGTCGACGGCGAACGTGACAGCTCAGCAACCCCCGAGTCTGGTGGTCAAGGAGAAAAGGCTGGAAGCCCTGCCACATCATCCCCAACGCCGTCTGCTTCAGCCCCAGCTGCATCTTCAGGACCTCAATTCCGTATTGTTGATGGGCAGATTGTCATAGACCAAAGCTCGCTGGCAGTGGATAGACATGCTCGAGCAGCCGCTGCGGCTGGAGCTATGGAAACCGTTGAAGAAAACGACTTCACACGCCTCATCACTAGTAACTCGTTCATGAACACCTCCAAACTTAAGGGCCCCAACATTTGGACCGACGCAGAGACGGAGCTCTTCTATCGCGGTCTGCGCATGCTTGGGACAGACTTTGAGATGATTTCCAAAATGTTCCCGGGCAAACAGCGACGTCATGTCAAACTCAAGTTCAACCGGGAGGAGCGTCACTGTCCACAGCGCGTTAACGCCGCTCTTATTGGCGAAAAAACGGTAAAGATCGACATCGAGGAATACAAGGCTTTCACTGGTAGCGAGTTCGAGCCAGTGGCAGACATAGAGGCCGAGCAGCGCAAGATCCAGGAAGAGTACGAGGCCGAGGAAAAGCGACGAGCTGACGAGCAGGCCGAGATCATGCGCCAGAGACGCGAGGAACTGTTCAAAGACGACGACGACGGCGATGGAAAGAAAAAGAAGAAGAAGAAGCAAACAGCAGTGTATGGATTAAATGGCGAACCCATTGCTCAGGAGGCATGAGCATGGTAAAGGATATAAGTCAGGCCCAAATCACAATGAGGCCACATTCAAAATTGGAGGATCGATTGGGTGGCGCAACGGGGATAGGCATGATACCCATAGGGTTTTTATTTGCTCATGAATGAAAGAAAGGTTTATACGGAATTCGCTTCGAGAGCAGTCTCTACAGAATATAGCAGTCCCCCTAGGTTAAGGAACACATTATGGATTTTGTCCCAATCCATCAATATACATCAGCGTGGCGTATGTATACAAGTAAAGTGATGTCATATATAAATTGATAAGCCAACAAAAAAGTCGAGATATGTCATTTGCTGGGGTTACTTTTTACACCTTCGCGACTCAGATAGCATCGACAGTAGCAGACTGCACTGAAGACACTCAGTGACATATTATCTTGATAGTACCTCAAGATTGAAGTAAACGAGAAAGTGACAGCGATGAAGCCGGGGTGGTGAAACCAGAGACGCATCGAATTTCGTCAGCTATCTGTCCTATAACTGCCCTTGCACGTATCAGGCGAAGCGGAATTCTTACGCCCCTGTCGGTGCATCTTAAGATGCTATCGCGACTCGCAAGGCGACGCCGATGGCGATTCCAAATCGACTGCCTCACAAATACCCATATTACTTTGGGAATGCCTGGCTGAGTTCCATTTCCTTCCATTCATAATCGTAACACTTATTGTTCTGCACAACCCACCGACCTTAGTTGTTGGGGGCAGGCTCATCATCCTCCGGTTGATCAAAAAGGAAGTTGGCGGCTAGTTCTTCGTTCTTGTCACAGGCGAAATAAGCCTGGATGGCCTGATCTCTGTCAAATCCTAGACGGCACAGCTGAAGCATGTCAGTGTCTTAGGTCATGGTCATATCGAAAAAAGGACTCTCACCCTTTCGATGGCATCTCGTTCCTCCTCGGTGACTGAAATGGCCTGGGCACCAGGAGGCAGGGGCGTGTCGTCATCGGCGTATTCACCAAGAAGCTGGAGAAACTGGTCGGGATTTGTAGCAATTAATTCTGCCAACTGAGGATTGCCAGCTCCAAGCTGCTGAAGAATTGGCTCTAGCATCTGCGGTTGTTGCTGAACAACCTGACGGAGTTGTTGAAATTGAGCATTGTGTCGCAGAAAGTCGAGGTTACCCAGGTCGCCGCCTTGTCCAGCAGCTGCAACGGCAGCTGCCGCCGCCTGGCTTCCTCCATTTCCTGCTCGACCACCAGAGCCTCCACGTTGAGCAGCAAGATCGAACAAATTCACACCACCCTCATCAGAAGCACCCTGAGCGGAAGCGGCGGGTTGAGCTGGCTGTGAAGCTGGAGCTGTAGGCGCAGCCTCACGTTGCTGCTGCTGCTCTTGTCGAATGTTGTCGGGAATGCCCTGTAATGAATCAAGTAAGCGATCGCAGCTCACAGCAGTTTGGGAAACCTGAGACGAACGTTAAGAAGATACTCCACAGCACGGTCCGGGTTATTGAACGCAGCACGCATGGCCGCCTCGATCTGACTCCTCTCAAAACCCATGGCCTCCATGTTTGCGATCGCCTCAGTGCGCTGAGATCCCATAGCAAGACCGGAAGGTTCATCATGTTGAGCACCAGATCCAGCATCCACAGAGCGCTGAGGAGTAGGTGTCGCGGGGATAGCAGCCTGCTGAGATGAAGATTGCGCAGGGGCTGCAGGAGCCGCAGGAGTGTTGGCAACAGCTTGGGCGGGTGTGGCAGGAGGAGCACTGGATTCGGCCGCTTTGGGTTCGGGCTTGGGCTTAGGCTATCACGGGCTGTCAGTATGTAGGCTCCTATCGAAGAGTCGATATTGCATACCTTGTTCACCATACAGACCACAAAACCCTTCTCCTCGATGTTGTAGGAGCCAACAGTCTCTTCATCCTTCAGGATCTTGCCTTGGCTTAACATCAGTGGTCATGTAGTGTGACAAATGAGGTGATATAAATACCAGAGTAGATCAGCTTCTGCAGCTTGGGCTCCCATCCCTTCTCGGATGAGATCTTCTCTTTAACGGCAGAAATCTATGAGGCGTATCAGCTGGCTAGAATGGCTTACCCATAGAGGTACAGGCGTCAACGCGGGGCAGACATACCAGCTCAGAGGGCTCGACATCGAGCGTAAACTTTTGTTGTTTGAGATCCTGCAGTACGTTCAGTTAAAACCCAAAGATGAAATACAAGTACGGCAAATCACGCCCATTAAAGTAGGCGTAGCAGCGCACGTATTCCGTGACGTACCTTGAATGTGACCTTCATTATAGGCGAAGACTCTGTCGCTGTAGGTGGGGAGGTGGGAGGCAAAGCGCGACCTGGGATTTAGATAGAGTGTCCCCGTTCGGTAGAGGCTCGGTAGTAGAGTCGTGACGATGTGTCGAGTCGATGTCCTGCTGAAGAGGGCAAGAATGGGGGGACAGGTCGGTTACGAGAAGATAAGATCGTCGATGTATAGAAGAATGGGTGTTGAAGAAAGAGAAGCTAGGTGGATTACAGCCTGGGAGGTTGACGTTTGTCTGAGGGAAAAGGTGGGGCATGAGCCTGTGAGTTGAAGGGTTTATTCTTGAGCCTACTTCAACCAAAATTAGCCTAGTGTCTCTTTGTCAGCCACTCCAGGCTACCAAATGACTGGAAGGCGCGCGGCCTTCTGCCTGAGAATTACAGTTGTAAGAATGTACCTAAGGTCAGGTAAGATACCTGAGCTTAACTCACATCAGGTACGTACCTACCTCGATTCCATGGTGAGCAAGAAGTTGCAACACTACAGATGAGAATACCTGAGATAGGTAGGTAGCTTTCTATAGTGAAGCATCCGTACAAAGTTTACCTATCATAGGGCTATATCATCCTAAAATTAATTTGAAATCCTTCTGAGGATGTGAATAGTACCTGTTTCAGGTAACAATATAACTCCAAAAAGCATGACCAAATTCAAGGGATACTTATTCTATTCTCTGATTTGGGTGAGTGTCAATTGTTCGCAATACATCGCAGGAGAATATCCTAGTTAAAATGTCTTCCCAAGAAACAACTTGTCCACGTGGTGATCTAAGAAACGTCTAGATTTTATCCGAGACAGTCTTGCACTACATCACCGTCATTTATGATGCTAAGACCTGTCTTGCTCGACATATTCAAGCATAAAAACTTCAAGGTCTTGCTTCTGAACATTTTTTGATATAGCCAATTGTCCTCGATACTTAGGCATGATGGAGGAAGCCTCGCTCTTTATCAGACAGTTCTCAAGTGTTGAATCATAGTGGAATACACTCAAGTTTTGCTTCAAGTGTTTGATATTGCCTCTCAGGCTCTATCTTTTGTTCTACCTTAGATTCATCTCTATCGTCCATTCTCGCGCCTCTAGCGCCGAAGATCAAGTCATAAAAGCGCCTCGCTATTTTCCCCTGGTATACATACAATCCTACCCAGTGCATCCCACGATATCTACATAAAACTCTGAGTTTACCATCCGGTGGCATCTGGAAGGATTTAGAAAGAGATAAGAAAATGGAGTCTGTCCATATCATAGTTGCCCGCTTTGTTCACGTAACCTCCCACTCATTTTTATCGTTATACAGTCACTCACCCGAAGTGACATTCGTTAAGTCATCTACTGCTTCTTGCTTTCACCATCACCTTCGCTGGCGATTTTTGACTTGCGGTTGTTGTAGTCGGACCAGCTTGACCGAGCGCCAGCTCCCATCACCCACTCCGGGATGGGAGGGGTAAGCGGTCGGTCAACTGACAATTGGGAGTCTGTTTCTGACTCTCGCTCCTCTCTAATACTTTCCTGCTCATCACGATGGCCGAGAGGGCTTGGACCCACTGTTATAGAGGCAGACCGCAGAGACCGCACACTCTGGCGGTGTGTGATGACTTGTCCAGCATTTGGTGAAGCCACGACAACCGTGCCAGGGGTAGCCATCGGGGGGGGCGTGGGCGAGTCGGATCGGAAGAGAGGATGGATATGGGATTCACTGAATGACGGTTCAGGGAGATCGGTCATCGATGTTTGAGGGCCCATTTGCTCACGTCTTATAGTTACCGGACTGAAGCTTCGGCTTCGCATGCGGATCCTTGGAGGTTCAAGAGGCATATCGTTATTCGGTGTTGATGTCCTGCTCGGTGAAGGGCTGCCAGGAATCGTCTCGAGAAAGTGGCTTTGGCTTTGCTGAGGAGGAGTTGTCGCTTCCATGACTACTTGGCGGTTGTGTGTATCAACAGATGATGTATCCCAGGTATCAAAGGCATCCTCGCTGGATTGATATATGGTCGAGTCGGTCGAAATAGGTCGTCGAAACTCGCTTGAGGAGACATGACTCCGCACAGTCGCAGACCGAATAGCGTTTGAAAGTTGAACCTTAATAGAAGTTGCAGTACCAGATCTGGAACGTCCACGTATAGAAGGAGTGGGCGTCCGAGAATCCATGGAGTTCATCATCCTAGGAGCCATGTCATGCTCTGAAGTTGTGTGGCTATAGGGGATCGACTTCAGAGATGTCTTGGATCGGAATGATGGTAGGCCTCGGTCCTCCTCTAGAGTATGGAGTGAAAGAGCCTTCTGGTCACTTTTTCGTGCAAGAAAGAAGTGAACAGACAAGAAACCGGTTTGAAGTGAAAAGCACATCCCAAGAGCAACCGACAAGCCGATGAGAAGACTGCTCTTGCTTGAGTCTATGAGTTCCTCCTCGTTTTCGAATTTAGATTTGCTGGATTGAATGAGAGTAGCCACAGTTGCAACAGTAGCAAATAGTATTGCCAAAAGACAGGCGCCAAAGTCAACACCTAGGCATCGTGCTGACCATCGGCGGAAGGAAGTCGAAGCATATGTGGAGAGGAACCAGCAGAGGAGAAGGAGAGTTGCGATCTCGAGGGCGACAGAGACTTGCGATAGTGTCCGGCCACTTGATTCTTTGGGTGTATGAATGGTGAGGACAATAAGAACCGCAACTACAGCCACTGTTGCCAACAGGGCTGAAGAACCCAGGATGGTAGACAAGGCGCCTCGCATTGTTTTTGAAACTTGGTGAATGTTATCTCGCAAACCCCAGTATGATAACTGGTAGGAGCCTGGCCTCGAACCAAGCGTTCTTTGTTTCACGGAAGTCGTTGCCAAAGTAGGTTTGTTGCTCGCAATGTTTGTACTGTTGCGTGATACTACATAATCTGGTCGGACTATGCTTTCGTCGACCTTGGCTTAGCAGCGCGATGTGGTCGTTGATGAATGATACCGTAGACGACCGGTGAATATTCTGAACGGTATCGAGTTGCCAGATCAAGTCAACAGTGTCCAAGCAGATCCGGCAAGTATATGCCAGTTGTTGGAGACTTCGTTGCTGATTTTCAAGGTCGCTTTGTAATACAACGGAACCAAGCCACCAACAAACCAACGCAACGGGTTGGCGAAAGAGTGCAAGTTATAGAAAATCGGGTTTAAAAGAGTGTACTACTCTAGCAAATATATTGCAGCTTGAATTGTTGGTGTGCAATTATGAGCCTGAGTACAGAAGCAACTACAAGGCTTCAGTATAAGTCAAGGATGGACGATATTGAAACGAGCGTGTGAAGACCTGAAGGTGGAAAAGACAAAAAATCAAGAGAAACGAGCAGAGGCTAAGGATAAAAGTAAAAGTAAAACAAACTTGTGGATGCCGATGTTGACTGGTTTGGTGTGGGAGACGAGGTTGAGTCGAAGACAGCACAAGCCAGCAGCACAGGACACCACTGAGGAAGCACTGGACTCACTCACACGATGGAGACTTTGGAAAGACCAAGCCAAGAGTGATCCTCTGAGTGGGTTCACTTACTGACTACTAATTACGGGCTGTGTTGCGTGTTGTTAGCAAAAAGTCGGCCCTAGGCAGGGGTGTCACGAACCCCCCTAGTCCCCGTCAGATCTCTTACAACTTGGCAATTCTCAGACACGGCGCACCTGCGAGAATAGCATCGCACCGCACAGCCTTTTCGCTCTCAAGCCCTGTCTGGTTGTTCGTTGGTCAGGTTTACCTGAGGGAGAAGAGAGCAGCTCGACAAGGATCCCTTCCCCTCCGCGATTCCATGCCTGGAGGGTGTGCGAGATTGAGATTGGAAGAAAGAGGCTTGCTAACGTGGCTGGCTTCTCTTATGCAAGTAATGGGGCCGGCTTGACCTTGTAAGCCCTTCCTTCTCTTCGCTTGTTCCTTTCTTCCAAGTGTCTCCGAACCCATTGTCCTGGGTCTGTTGATGGAGTCAGTGGTGGAGAAAGAGACATTAGTCGGTAAACAACTGCTTTGCTCAGAGGTAAGATGAATTTCTGGATAAACTCTCGATTTCGCAATATTATAGATTCACAGATCTCAGTATATACTAGCTACTTGCGCCGTTCTCTTATCCAAAAGAGAATCGTTTCTCAAAAGCTTGTACCTAAAGTATCCTTGTCACTTTTCCCAGCTTCCAAGTGCCAACAAGTCTAACGTTTTCCAAACTCTCCCAAACAGGCATGGATCGCCAACCCATAGGATAAGAAAAAACTCAAGCTCTCAAGCCCTATCCCTCATGGCTAGTATAATATAGGCCTAGATAAGTCAACAAAGCCTCTTCTTCCCCGCTCCCTCCACACAACCACGCTGAAAAGAGTGTGCCATCAAGAGCCGAGGAACCCTCTTTTCATTTAACTGCTAACATCTTCATTGGACACTGTCATCGGGTACCTGACTCTAGCTTCTTAGCGTTAGATTTATCGATCTAATCCAACAATACATTTCAGAGTTGTAAGACCAGGCCTAGGGGGTGGCAGAAAACCTGAGACCTAGATCCTAAGTGACAAAAATACTTAGGTAAGTTAGGAGAATTTAGGGTAAACTTAGGAAGCTCTTTGATCAGTTTATTTTTGCCCCCTGATTTATGTCTGAAGTCTTCTGACACCTGGAGGCAGGCTTGTTATTTGTTGACATGACGTTGCATGGGAGAATCGAAAATGGTAGACTAAGTACAGTAAACAGCAACGAGGAGCAATCATACTGGGATTTAATCACGTAAACTGGGAAAACTCATCGGCGCCATCACCTCATAACCGAGTAATCAAACATCGATGACAGCGTCCTTACATAACATATACATAGAACATACCCGGCCTATTCCATACACTCATTTGCATGAGAGGTCAAATAAAATTGACTCTCCAATTCTGACATGCAGTTGCAATACGTGAGCAGCATAATTAGATTGGCTGTCTGAGCCCCAAAAAAAATGGAAGGAGGTCAGCAAGCAGCTGAATAATATTTTGGAACTCGCAGCAAATACCGACAACGGATCCATGCCACAAAAGCATGGTTGTCCAAGACCCCGGTTACTGTTTCATCTTCTTTCCGTTTATATCCTAGCTTCCCATACACTTTTTGCGTCAACCATTTGTAAATCACTCTTTGATCCCGAGTAAATGGGGGAGGTAATAAACGTGACAGGCAAAGTTGGCAATAAGTCCTTTCTACACCAAAATTTTAATAGATGCTACCCGGTTTTTGAAGCGAGGTATGTACAACTTATAGTGCTACAATACCCAATTTTCCAATGCGAGGGTATGTTAGGCATGGATGGATATTAAATGTGCCAAACCCCTAACCACACAGTATATAATCCTGTCAGGCGTCAGGTTAACATGAAAATGACGTCTTTGTGTGAAAGATGAAGAAAAAAACAAAGAAATAAAGACGCGAGTAAGAAGCTCGGAGTTGGTGAAAACAAGCACAGACCTTTTCGGTCTCTCCAGACCACCAGACGCTGCCCTGAGTACTCTGCTCGTCTCACAACGAACAGTCTGGTTGCTATCTCGCGACCGCCTAATGAGACACATCGACCTCCATGCTCTTGTCTCCCTTGCTTGCAGAAGTTCCAACCTGTATCTCTGATAGACCAGACCCTGAGAAATGCCCCGCTGAAGTCATCAAACTCTTTATTTTTAATAGAATTGTCTTGTTCTTCCCATATTGTTTGTTGTTTGGCACTAAACCGACATAAGTCGTTGAAAGACACCCTGTTAAATTCAATGCTCGACTGTTTTAAAGTACTAACATTGACCTTGTCTTAGTGTCGATTTCACTTCGGGCGTGTTACTTTTTCTAGTCTTCACTATCATCCCCATGTTCATATTCATACTACCGCACCAACTTATTTGCAGCATAGAGCCGTTCGAAACACATCACTTTTTACTCTTCCTCGCAACGAAACGTCCCTTACTGTACCGTGTCCGACTGCCGATGAAATTGACTTTCCAACCCTCGTTTCTGAGGCTGCTGTCCTACGCGTTCTTAGACTGACTCGACATGTGTTCCTCAGCCTTATTCACCCAACTCTGCCATTATAAGCTAATAAAGTGGTTTTTTGTAATCAACCGGATTTACCGAACTTTTCGCCATGACCATCCTCAGGATCTCAGTGTCTTACTAGTATATTGGTCTTTCATGTTCATCAAACAGACCAGTTCACAAACAAGGTGCTTGGGAAACAGGAGATGCAACCCCTGCGCAATGTCATGGTCCTGTGGTATGACGAAAATCTTGATGCAGGGCGACCCTGGTCGCGGTATTTCCGGGGAGATCTCGACCGGCCAAAGATGTATGTATGGTTGGCGATCGCGGATCATTCTGTGTCTTCATTTCTCTCGAAAGCGCTCCTTCATCAAGGTTTTCCAAAGAAATCCATGAACAGTATCCTATGGTTTGTATTTAAAATTTATGAACGTAACATGATCTGTCGTCTTTTATGAGAATTCTTCTTTTGACGTCGGGCCATCATCGAGAGGTCAGGTCTTGGGTGATACAGACCTGTGAACTGGCCGCTGATCACTCACTCGCTTACTCAAGCCCCACATTGCATTGGGATTCGAAAGACACATAACTACTGCTAATAATAGGGCACAGCTAAAAAGCCCAACATGTAGCACACTCGCATCTGCCATTATATTAGACCTCACTGCATATATCCAGGTATGATAGACCACCAAAACTCGGGGAACCCCTCGCCAAGGCAAGGTCTTCTATGGTACATGGCTGTCTTGTAAGGTAAAGTGCAAAGAACGGCCAATGTATCATGGTTCGTATCTTACAATCGACAATTAGCGGGGGTATCATGGCCTTTGGAGCCCAAGATGCTTTATGGCCGAATAAGTTCATCTACAATAGTCCTTTAATTATATGCTCTCCACTCTTGTGTGCTTTCTTCCCTTTCAGTCACCTCCAGTGCTCCCAAACTGGTCTAACTACTACGCCCAGATTATCGTTCAAACGACCCTAACCCAAACCTTTGAATCTGCTTAGTTATAAGCTTTGGTGGTGACTTGACTATAGCACGTAGCTCGTCCTATCGGGTGTCTATTGGAGGCAATGCCCAAGCTGTTTGACTAGCCGCATGTTGTAGGAGCTAAACTGTCTGTCTCGGGCCTTTTTGACCTCGTACATACACGTCCACGGCTGGTATATGCACATAGATTGTGGAGTTCGACATGTGCAAGTCTCAATTGAATGCACGGATGATATCAGCTTGAATGGTTGCAGTCTGTTATATTGGGCCGCGAACATTGTTTGCTATCGATTATTGACCATAGGCCATTCCTCGCCTGGATCACTTAGTACACCTTTGCGACAAGCTAGAGTTCAATCACTGCCGACGTCACTGTTAGGTGATTGCAACTCAATAATAACGTATGCGGCTTGTTCACCTTGCATACACGGCTCATGTCCCCTCCTTGCTGGTTCTCTCCGATCGGCTCTTTCAGCGATACTCTTGTATGTGAGTACCTGGGGTGGTCAAGTCCTCCTACGAATATCGACAAACATGCTAAGTATGTCGTTAGAACCGAAAGGTAGAGCATCCCCTATCTATTGGTCACCTTCTTGATATCCGAAACTTGAGTGCATTCATGAAATGAGCAATACAGTAAGCCATCCATTCGCCACTGGGCGAGCTCGGTCACCTCGACCGTTGGGTAAATTCGATCTCTTGTCCACTAACAACACTATTATATCATTTAAAGGACTTCCCGTCGCTTTGAGGCTCAGCTTCTGAAGCGCCCGAGGAAGCGACTTTGTTATAGCTGCATTCTTGGTGGAAATTACATCGCCGTTAAACTTTCACTGCCATTTCAGCCACTACAGAATTGATTTCCCATGCCAATAGCCCTCGGGGAGCAAGGCTTCTGACCTTGAGCCAGGGTGACAAGATAAACTAGCCCTGGAGTCTTCTAAGCTTAACAGGCTTAACTAGGTTTTTTGTCACTTAGGATTATGGTCCTGAGTCCTGTTACCTCCTCCAAGTAAATTAACCTTTAGTTTTGTCTGTAATGCAAAAGCACGTCAACAATTGGTGTTGACTTATTTATTTATTTATTTGTTTGTTTGTTTGTTTGTTTATATAACGTACATGATAAGCGTGCGCAACAGATAAGCGTGCGCAACAATCCACTTTTCACCTTAAAGGCAGTTTTTTAAATAATCTTTAAAAATTCAAATTACACTTAAAATATCTAAAATTTTAATAACTTATATCTAAGTCCTAAAATAAGCTATATTAATTTTCTTAGATTTTTT